>CM068372.1:467340106-467402606 GCA_034769895.1 Magicicada septendecula | reverse complement strand
ACAATCAGAATCAGGCCTTATCTCGAGCTCGACTTTTTTGCCATCACCATACGGTACCTATTTCCTTACGGAACATGGAAGTAAAAATCACAACTGGAGAGAATACACTCATCGACTAACTGTCCTTGTAGTAATCCTTATTTAGTTTTGCTTTAGTAATGGTCTATCAAGTAAAAACATTATACGAGCGTGTGTGTGTGTGTGTGTGTGTGTGTGTGTGTGAGAGAGAGAGAGAGAGAGAGCGCGCGTGCGAGGGAGAGAGAGGGGGTGAGAGAGAGCGTTTCTTTACTGATCCATTCTGGCGGCCGGGACATTTGTAATTGTAACTAATTCTTAAATTCTTCGTGGAATTCTGTAAACTGTACTATTTGTGTTCAACATTATTCAACAGAAAAATTTTCCAGTCATATGTTGTAGGTTCCTACTACAGTACTTCCATGTCCCTATGGAAATGGAAGTATGATGATCGTGAAAAAATCATGTTCGAGATTAGGACTGATTCTGATTGTACTACCCTCAAAACGTAAAGAAAAGTCATTTTCCAAAAAGTGTCTGTGTGTAGAATTTTTTCTATGGCGAACGATAACTGCCGCAGAATCAAATAATTTTTTGCATATGTGCACGAGTTGTAGAGGACTCTAGACCTATTGATTTTGGTGAAATCGGTTAAGGGGAAGGGGTAGTTTACCTGCAACGTTTTATGTTTTAACAAGAGTAAAGTACTTAATTTTGATAAATACAGTGTCCTGAAAAGAAGGTTATTAAGGTTATCCACTGTAGAAAGGTAGATGAAATATCTATAAATGAAAAGGGTAGCTGAAGGGGGTGATTTTATATAAAATAAAATGATAGTTGAAGGGGGAAGGTGTAAGTTTTTATATGTGTAAAACGTTATTGGCAACAAAGAAGTAGTTTCTATGAAAATATTTCATTTCAATGTGTCAAACTTTTAAATTTTTCAATTTATATTTTAAAATGTTGAATATAAATCTTAGAACATGGAAGTCATGTATGGTTCTCCATACTGTTTTTTTTTATGTATGCGTGTGTGGGCAAAAAGAGAAAAGAGAACAAGGATGAGGTTACACTGAAAAATAATAAGGACGCAGAGGACAAGACATTAGATAATTAGCGAATCCGTGTGTTGTAATATTCAAGTATAAATGTAATGTTATGTTTTAGGCTTCTCCGGCTGACGATAGGTCTACATCGATTAGCCTTATAGTCTCCTCGACTACGGCAGGTCGATCTCCTGTCGTTCGCTTAATTCACCAGGCTATCGGAAAAAGAGTACGGTTTCCGTGGGCTTCATTCGAATAAGAGGGCGCCACTCGTTGTGGCTGTTACTTAGTCTTTAAGTTTCGTCTCAAGGAAGATATATAGCCTGGTGAAATAAGCGAACGACAGAAGATCAGCCTGGCGTAGTCGAGGAGACCACAACCCTAATCGCTGTACCGTCGACAGACTAATCGATAATCTGGTGAAATAGCGAACGACAGGAGATCAGCCTGGCGTAGTCGAGGAGACCACAACTCTAATCGATGTACCGTCGACAGACTAATCGATAATCTGGTGAAATAGCGAACGACAGGAGATCAGCCTGGCGTAGTCGAGGAGACCACAACTCTAATCGATGTACCGTCGACATACTAATCGATAATCTGGTGAAATAGCGAACGACAGAAGATCAGCCTGGCGTAGTCGAGGAGACCACAACTCTAATCGATGTACCGTCGACAGACTAATCGGTAATCTGGTGAAATAGCGAACGACAGAAGATCAGCCTGGCGTAGTTGAGAAGACCATAACCCTAATAGATGTACCGTCACCTAATCGATAGCCTGGTGAATTAAGCAAACGACAGGAGATCGGCATGACGTAGTCGAAGAGGCTATAGCCTTAATCGTTGTATCGTCACCTAATCGATAGCCTGGTGAATTAAGCGAACGACAGGAGATCGGCTTTGTATAGTTGAGGAGACCGTAACCCTAATCGATTACCGTCACCTAATCGATAGCCCGGGGAAATAAGGAAACGACAGAAGATCGGCCTGGCGTAGTAGAGGACACTGTAACCCTAATCGATGTAGGCTTATTGTCAGCCGGAGAAGCCTAAAACTTAACATTAGGCCTACATTTATACTTTAATATTACAACACGTGCAATCACTAATTATCTAATGTCTTGCCCTCTGCGTCCTTATTATTTTTCAGTGTAACCTCATCCATACATAAAAAATAGGAACCTACAACATGCGACTGGAAAATTTTTCTGTTGAATAATGTTGAGCACAAATAGAACAGTTTACGAAATTCCACGAATTTAAGAATTTAAGAAAATTCCAATAATTTAAGAATTAGTTACAATTACAAATGTCCCGGCCGGCAGGATGTATTAGTGAAGAAACTCCCTCTCTCTCGCGCGCACATACGCGCGCGCGCGCTCGAATACTGTTTTTCTGTTTTTACTTGATTAGACCATTACTAAAGCAAAACTGATTAGGGATAACTACAAGGACAGTTAGCCTTTTGACAATAGTCGGCTATTCCACTGTTTTAAAAGTCACCAAAGTTTTGTAACAGCTTCCGATTTAAATTCGTCACTTTGGTCTTAGCAGTTCGTGTTGTAATCCGGTCGAAATCTCACCGCGTCATTTATCGTCTGCAAACAACCCTTTCGCCTGCCTGGGTTTTACACAGAGTGTTAATGAACGTGAAAAAAAAACGTTCAACAAACTTCTGAATGGGAACAGTAGCCACCGTCGAGAAAAGATGCGCGCGCGAAATCGGTAACGGGAGGATAGTAGAGGTGTGTGTGTGTGTGTGTGTGTGTGTGTGTGTGTGTGTGTGTGTGTGTGTGTGTGTGTGTGTGTGTGTGTGTGTGTGTGTGACATATAATCACGTGGAGGCCAGCAGGTAGTAGTAGGCTGCGCTATCATCATTAATGTAGAGCCGATGCGGTGCGGTTTTTTGTGTTTCAGCGGGCATTAAGAGCGACGACTGCTGCATTGCATTATCCGTGAGAATGCACATCTAGACCTAGACCAGTCGACCTAGGAGCATTGACCACGGCACCGCTGTCCGTGTTCGCAATGTCACACACACTTACAGTTTACACCGAATTTCGTTAGCCTCTCTTCCTTAGTACGCCGATTCTTCACCTGTTTGTCTAGATATTCCTTCCGTTCATCGGCACGATCGTAATAGCCCGTCTTCGTACAAGCCTCGAGAATTTACAATTAGAATTAGATATACAAAACAAAATTTAGACGCATCTGTGGAATGATTCACAGATGGTACCTGAAAAATAAAACACGCAAGGATATCCGAATGAAATTTTATAAGACTATACCTGTCCCCACATTCCTGTACGCTAGTGACACATGGACTCTTGGTAAAATGGTATAGAGGGTTCAGTCAGCCGAAATGAAATTTCTAAGAGGGACGCAAGGCTGTTTTCTCTTGGTCGGAGAAAAACGAGGATATTAGACGCGATTTAAACATTGTATCATTGCACCAATTAATTGAAGACCACAAAAAGAGGTGGTGTGAACACTTGAATCGCATGCCTGATATCCGTCTATCTGTGGCTGCCTTGGGTTGTCATCCTACTGGCAAGAGAGATGTCGGTAGACCGAGGAGGAGATGGGTTTCGGAACAGGTCTAAGGCTTAGTCGTTGGAGTGGTGATGATGATGATGATGATGATGATGATGATGATGAATTAGATGTACAATATTTCAATTACAAGAAGTAGCAAGAGAGTACTCACTGACAATTTCAGTTAAAAAGACTAAAGCCATGACCTTTAAAGGTAAACATCCAGTGAGGACTACGATAGTTACAAACAACAGCACTTTAGGACAAGTGAGCCGTTTTAAATATCTCGAATGAGCAGTAAGCTACGAGTCTGAATACGATATACAAGAGGAGGTAAATACAAGGAATATTTGTGGAAAGGTTCATAGAAACCTTAGAAATAAAGCAAGACAGAGGACAAGGATTAAATTGTATAAGGCAATTGCCGTAACCACAGTGACGCATGCGAGTGAGGCGTGGGTCATGACAATGCGGCAAGATTCACACTCCCGAAATGCAGTTTCTACGAAGTTCTTTAAATTATACATTTGCAAGATAGAATAAGGAATGAAGATAAGCTATCAGAGGGTAGAACTCGAAGTAAAGGATTTAAATGAAATTATTTCAGCTTACAGAAGACAATGGTGGGATCATTTGCAAAGGATGACAGAGGATCGATTGCCGAAAGCGGCACTGAACTATAAAGCCATTGGTAGAAGAGACGTGGGTCGTCTGAGGATGAGATGGGTGCCAGAACAGGTTTATATAACCAAGTGAAGAAGAAGAAGAAGAAGAAGAAGAAGAAGAAGAAGAAGAAGAAGAAGCAATAATAACTAATTCTGTGTATTTACAGAAATACTGTTAAAAGATCTTTAGCAAACTGTCTACGAACAGTTTCAACTGAACGCTCTCCAATGCGTTTGTCTTCAGCTCACTACAGCTCCTTCCGTTTTTCATGTCATCACAGTTCCAACCCCGTCCTCTTTTTCCTTCCACCTTTCCCTCTGTTATCTTTAGCTGCACCTCACACCGAATTTAGTTAGCCTCTGTCAGTACGCCGATGACTTGCGTTCATCGTATTAGTTCGTCTTCGTACAGGCCACGAGAATTTACAATTAGAATTAAATGTACAATATTTCCTTTTCTTCTTCTTCTTCTTCTTCTTCTTCTTCTTCTTCTTCTTCTTCTTCTTCTTCACTACATGGCTTGGACCATAGCCCGTTACGACTTTACAGAGTCTCTGACCAATTTTTCCAGGGTATACCACGATCTCTCATTCCCACTGGCCTGTATTCAAACGCTTGTTTAGGATTACGCCTGTCTACCGTGCGTTCCACACGGAACTTCCAACTCTGCCTGTAACTTCAGGTCTTTCCTTTTGTCGTCGTTTCGTAGATGATCTATCAAACTGCGTCCCTTAACTTCTCTTAAAAATTTCATTTCCGTGGCCTGTACTTTTGAAATATCTTTTTGCAGTAGAGTCCATGTTTCATACGCATACATTCAAGTCTACACAGCCACGACCTTATAGAACTGTAGCTGTGTCTCCCTCTGCGTTTTAGTCGTCTTATTGTTACACACTATTGTTCATCAGCCGTAGAGAAGGCGGCCTGTCTAGGGGCTGTGTGCCCCGAAATGAATGCACCTGGTCCTCCAGGTTGGGGGTTGTGCGGCGGGCTGGTAACCCTTCCATATACTCGAATACTTCAACTGAGGAAAAGTCCGACTGGATAGTTCTACTTCAGAAGACAAATTACAGCGAGGTACATGTATCAACTGAGCCAATTAGGGGATAATACAATATAACTGCGGAGACCAATAATAATCGAGTTTTGAGGAAAGGAACCAATCAGATGGAAGTAATGTCTGTCAAGCGTAAAGCCAGTGGACCAGATGTCACACTTGCCTTGTGTAAAGGATGTATCGTATCTTACGACAATGATCACGCGATCCGTAACAAAACGTGACAATATCAAATGCTTCTTCTTTAGGAAAACCGTCTACGACAGGTTACAACTCGGTGCTCTATATTTTTCCCGATCCTCAGCATTTCTCTATCTGACTATAGCGCCTTCCTTTTATCAAAATTTTCACTCACTTTTTGGGTCTAAAAATTTTGACATTTAAAAAAATGAACACTGCATTAAGACTTCAGTTTAAATTCCCTTTATTTCGATATCCCACACGAGCTTGGGGGGATTTTCTCGCAATTTTGTTCTCCCACATTTTTGCTTTCAAACCTCTGTATCTTTGGAGGGATCAATCTCAAAAACAATAGAGTTCTATAGGGTAAAAGTATCCACATGTTTCACGAAAATCGGTTTTTAATGCTTTCAAAAGTTATCTTGAGACATACCCCAATAGATAGACAGATAGATATATAGATAGACAGATATAGACAGACGCAGATATATAGATAGATAGACAGACAAATGTAAAACGGTCGAGTTAAAACTAAGACCTCGCTTTGCTCGTTCAATAATTGATACTGCCTTCCAAAATCACTTCATTCACTGTATCAACTTACTTTAAGGTTATGATAAATGTTTTTATTGGGTACGAACCCATGGAACGTCTGTGATTGTTGTCGATATCTCCGACCGTAATTTCTCAATGATGGTTAAGTTGCTGCCATTTGTCTGTGTACACTACGGTCGGCTGTGATGATTCAGTCAGCAGCCGAGCGAGTGGCGCAATATCTCCATTCATTACAATACAATTCCATAACGTTATTTTATTACTTAAATACATACACGTTGCTGTTGTTTAATAAGCTGCGTTTGGCACCCAAGCCATTACCATTCTTGTTCTCAGTGATGTGGATTGTCTTCATGTGACTATAAATCCTCTCGTTTCTGATGCTATCAAGCATACCAGCATTACTTCGTTCCCGTACTCTTTTACCTTACATCTTTCCCCTATGACCCTTAGCTGCAAACAGTTTCTATGCAATATATGCCCCAACCAGTGGCAGCTCATGGTTCTGACAGTTGGGGGTTCAATTCTGATTGTTTGTACTAAGTCAAGACCAATTATACCATTCCAAATAACACACGGGGTGGGTCTCAACATGAAGACATAACTATTGACAACTTTTAGTAGGCCTAATATTAAGTTGTGTTTATGCTGTTTGTAAATTATTCTGAAAATATATGGTTAAAATAAAACGATAGTTAAATATTTCTGTTTAATATTTTAAACGGGAAGCAGCCTACCGAGTTCCTTAATTTTGCATTTATCTTAATAGAGAGAGAGAGAGAGAGAGAGAGAGAGAGAGAGAGAGAGAGAGAGAGAGAGAGAGAGAGAGAAATTTGTTTTTAAAATAGATTTGAACACTATTCCTTTTACCAAATCAATGAACTGAACACAAAAATAAGAAATACCTGAACACATAACACACAAAAATACCAGCAAACACTTTGAGTGTTATACTGTACACGCTTCGATCAGTTTAACGTTAATACAACTATTTAATGACTACACTAAACACCATTTATTTAAGGAATACAATTACTTCACTAATTTTTTTTTATTTTAAGACTTTACCTTCACTATTTTATTTTATTTTAAGACTTTACCTTCACTATTTTATTTTATTTTAAGACTTTACTACACACATTTTCATTGCATTCTAAATGAAATAGAGAAAGCTGACACAAAACTGATGGTAAACGGACAAATCATGTGGTAAAAAACATAATAATGGTGAATGGCGGTATCATGAAAATGTTAAAATTACCGATCAGTGCGGTTCGGCCCTCGTCGGAACTATTCGTCTCTATCGCTAAGACTCGGGATTAGCGACTGTTGAATGTAATTTTGCGTATAATGATTTCCCCCTCCAAAGCTGTCAACACAGTCCAGGAGGTGCTGAGAGCTCCTTTGCACCTCCAAGCAGTAGTAGTAAGCAATTCACCTATTACGCGAATCCATTACTGTTCAGTCAACAAGATTAATCCCATAAATCTTGTTGTTTAAATATGCAACCATTATCTCAACAAATCCTTAAACATTTTAAATTATTTAGGGAGGTTCACTGAACCATTGAACCTTATGGACGAGCCGCCCCTGGCGCCAACCAAAACGGTTTTTTCTCTTTCCTCTTACTTTTAGCGGTTTCTTACCACTCCTATTCTCGTCAAAGCTTCATCGTTTCTCACTTTGTCAGTCCATTGCCCCTTGATCATTCTTCGAAACACTGTAGGCGCTGTTCTATATTCCACGGCCGACGTCCACTGCGTTAGAATCTAATTGCCTCATCTCCGGCCGTGGTCCACTACGTTAGAATCTAATTGCCTCATCTCCGGCCGTGGTCCACTACTGCCCCTACCGACGTCCACTGCGTTAGAATCTAATTGCCTCATCTCCGGCCGTGTTCCACTACTGCCCCTACCGACGTCCACTGCGTTAGAATCTAATTGCCTCATCTCCGGCCGTGGTCCACTACTGCCCCTACCGACGTCCACTGCGTTAGAATCTAATTGCCTCTCTCCGGCCGTGGTCCACTACTGCCCCTACCGACGTCCACTGCGTTAGAATCTAATTGCCTCTCTCCGGCCGTGGTCCACTACTGCCCCTACCGACGTCCACTGCGTTAGAATCTAATTGCCTCATCTCCGGCCGTGTTCCACTACTGCCCCTACCGACGTCCACTGCGTTAGAATCTAATTGCCTCATCTCCGGCCGTGGTCCACTACTGCCCCTACCGACGTCCACTGCGTTAGAATCTAATTGCCTCTCTCCGGCCGTGGTCCACTACTGCCCCTACCGACGTCCACTGCGTTAGAATCTAATTGCCTCATCTCCGGCCGTGGTCCACTGCGTTAGAATCTAATTGCCTCATCTCCGGCCGTGGTCCACTACTGCCCCTACGAACAGACGTTGCGACCTCTCCTCTGGAAGCCATCTTCAGAGCGAGAACGATTCGGTAACTGAACGGTCTTTGCCAGAAGGGGATTCGCTACAGGAAAATGTCAAAAATGTAATTTTTCGACAATTTTTTTTTATTATTTAATAATGTTTCCCATTATTTTCTGAACACAAGTATATATAATTTTCCCTATTTGTCACTATTTTTATGGGGTAAAAATAATTTGTTTCGCGAGCATGCAATGTTAACGAAGCGCTGCACAGTCTAATTTGGTCTAAATGCCACAAAACCTTATTCTATTTAAAAGTACCCTCACAATGAAAATAAGTGAAGGGATTTGTGAGTATAATACTGGTTATTTAAAAACAATTTATGGAACTCAACAAGCCTTTGGCCTTATTACAATTCCAGGAACTAACGCAACAAAAATAGCCAATAGATTTGACAAAATTAGATTGCGGATTGCAGAGAAAAGGAGGGACAAAAAATATCAACTATTTCTGAAAAAGAAAAAGATTGCAGTGCTACGAGAAGAAGAAAGAAGCAAAGAAAAAGAAGGAACTACTTATGCACCCGGAGAATTTTAAAAGACGTAGGCCTAAATGTAAATATTAGTTTCTTGCATACTACGGTAATACATTCAATAGTTATCATAGACCAATATTTGCAATCAGATATAAATTTTACAAATTTTTCTTGGCCAAATTCAACAGCAAATAGTTATTTATTCATATAAAACAGAGTTGTTACTAAGAAACGTGGAGAGTCGTTTGGTTATGAAGTTATTCTGCTTTAAAACTGTTGTAAAACTTTGGCGGCCATTTTCCGAAAGTAATGAATTTGTGTGTTTTCAGGTACACAATTTGATATAACTCCAGAAGCAGGAGCCCCAGGATGCTGAATTTTTTTGTGCTTGTTCTCTATAGTATTATTTAAATTCTCATATATTTTGAAGTGATTACAACAAAAGATCACTGTTTGTGAAATAAAAAATTACTGTAATAAATATTTTTAATTTGCGAAAATGTTTATTTACATAACATTTTGTCATAGATCCCCTTTATGTATACACGTGGTTATAAAACAAATTTTAGAACATCTCTTTAGCTTTCATTCAAGGCCAAGTTTACCAAAATTGGACCTATAGTTTTTGTGTATATATTAATATATATCTTTATATATATATATATATATATATAATATATTAATATATATTTATATATAAATATTTATAATAATAATAGTATTTTATTTATAATAATAATTTGAGGAATATCAAATTAAGGAACTTTAATATTTTTCAACAAAACAAAAATGTATTACATATATATGCAATGTGAAAAAAATTATTTAAAAAATATGTTTGTTTAAGTTAGACTAATACAAGCTTACAAAAAAAAAATCAAGTGAATATTCCAATTATTAAAGATTTTCTTATGTTCCAGTAGCGAATCCCCTTAACCACAGTACTGTGGCAAAAGAATTTACCGGATCGTTCTCAGAGTAAAGATGGCGTCCACAGCAGAGGGCGAAACGCCTGTTCGTAGCGACAGGAGTGGACCACGCCCTATTAGCCGAGAGTTAAGTCCGTGGACCCCGGATATCCTCTACGTACTTTTCGTCTTCCTTTCTGATTGTCTATGTTTCTCTGCTGTATAAAACCACACTCGATATCAAACATTTAGCAGATCTATTTCTCATGTTAATCGGAATAGGCCTACTTATTGCTGTCAGTCATGCTTTTAACTATTCAAAAATTCTCTTACATGTAGACGTCCTACTTCTGATTTCCTTCATTCCATTTCATCGTTTTTTTTTTGTGCTATTTGAGACTTGTCCAGGTGGACACGCCTGGGCTGTTTTGGGGACAAGCCCCCTTCATCCCTTCAGCCGGTTTGGAGATTATATTCTCACGTAGGCTTCCGCGGCCGGTTTCCATTATGTTTCTGAAGTCTTCTTCCGGTATGGACCGCGTCAAAAATGGCTTTTATGACAACGTTTCACTCATATTACAATGGGTAAATATCTATAATATAACGCGCTAGGTAGTGTGTCCGTCATCGGTATGTTACCATAGTAACAAGTAAATAAACAAATGAAATTTACCGGCATCGAATCCGTTCCTATAGTTTTTAATGTTTTTACTATGCGATTATGTTGGTATGTTTTGTAATTTTGTATACAGGTACGTCTATATATTTTGTAATTGTCCTATATTTCTGTATAATATAACGCGGTAGGTAGTGTGTCAGTCATCGGTATGTTACCATAGTAACAAGTAAATAAACAAATGAAATTTACCGGCATCGAATCCGTTCCTATAGTTTTTAATGTTTTTACTATGCGATTGCGTTGGTATGTTTTGTAATTTTGTATACAGGTACGTCTATATATTTTGTAATTGTCCTATACTTCTGTATAATATAACGCGGTAGGTAGTGTGTCAGTCATCGGTATGTTACCATAGTAACAAGTAAATAAACAAATGATATTTACCGGCATCGAATGTATACATTTATCCGTTCCTATAGTTTTTAATGTTTTACTATGCGATTGTGTTGATACGTTTTGTAATTTTGTATACAGGTACGTCTATGTATTTTGTAATTGTCCTATATTTCTGTATAATATAACGCGGTAGGTAGTGTGTCAGTCATCGGTATGTTACCATAGTAACAAGTAAATAAACAAATGATATTTAACGGCATCGAATGTATACATTTATCCGTTCCTATAGTTTTTAATGTTTTACTATGCGATTGTGTTGATATGTTTTGTAATTTTGTATACAGGTACGTCTATATATTTTGTAATTGTCCTATATTTCTGTATAATATAACGCGGTAGGTAGTGTGTCAGTCATCGGTATGTTACCATAGTAACAAGTAAATAAACAAATGATATTTACCGGCATCGAATGTATACATTTATCCGTTCCTATAGTTTTTAATGTTTTACTATGCGATTGTGTTGATACGTTTTGTAATTTTGTATACAGGTACGTCTATGTATTTTGTAATTATCCTATATTTCTGTATAATATAACGCGGTAGGTAGTGTGTCAGTCATCGGTATGTTACCATAGTAACAAGTAAATAAACAAATGATATTTACCGGCATCGAATGTATACATTTATCCGTTCCTATAGTTTTTAATGTTTTACTATGCGATTGTGTTGATACGTTTTGTAATTTTGTATACAGGTACGTCTATATATTTTGAAATTGTCCTATATTTCTGTATAATATAACGCGGTAGGTAGTGTGTCAGTCATCGGTATGTTACCATAGTAACAAGTAAATAAACAAATGATATTTACCGGCATCGAATGTATACATTTATCGGTTCCTATAATTTTTAATGTTTTACTATGCGATTGTGTTGATACGTTTTGTAATTTTGTATACAGGTACGTCTATATATTTTGTAATTGTCCTATATTTCTGTATAATATAACGCGGTAGGTAGTGTGTCAGTCATCGGTATGTTACCATAGTAACAAATAAATAAACAAATGATATTTACCGGCATCGAATGTATACATTTATCCGTTCCTATAGTTTTTAATGTTTTACTATGCGATTGTGTTGATACGTTTTGTAATTTTGTATACAGGTACGTCTATATATTTTGTAATTGTCCTATATTTCTGTATAATATAACGCGGTAGGTAGTGTGTCAGTCATCGGTATGTTACCATAGTAACAAGTAAATAAACAAATGATATTTACCGGCATCGAATGTATACATTTATCCGTTCCTATAGTTTTAAATGTTTTACTATGCGATTGTGTTGATACGTTTTGTAATTTTGTATACAGGTACGTCTATGTATTTTGTAATTGTCCTATATTTCTGTATAATATAACGCGGTAGGTAGTGTGTCAGTCATCGGTATGTTACCATAGTAACAAGTAAATAAACAAATGATATTTACCGGCATCGAATGTATACATTTATCCGTTCCTATAGTTTTTAATGTTTTACTATGCGATTGTGTTGATCCTTTTTGTAATTTTGTATACAGGTACGTCTATATATTTTGTAATTGTCCTATATTTCTGTATAATATAACGCGGTAGGTGGTGTGTCAGTCATCGGTATGTTACCATAGTAACAAGTAAATAAACAAATGATATTTACCGGCATCGAATGTATACATTTATCCGTTCCTATAGTTTTTAATGTTTTACTATGCGATTGCGTTGGTACGTTTGTAATTTTGTATACAGGTACGTCTATATATTTTGTAATTGTCCTATATTTTTGTATAATATAACGCGGTAGGTAGTGTGTCAGTCATCGGTATGTTACCATAGTAACAAGTAAATAAACAAATGATATTTACCGGCATCGAATGTATACATTTATCCGTTCCTATAGTTTTTAATGTTTTACTATGCGATTGTGTTGATACGTTTTGTAATTTTGTATACAGGTACGTCTATGTATTTTGTAATTGTCCTATATTTCTGTATAATATAACGCGGTAGGTAGTGTGTCAGTCATCGGTATGTTACCATAGTAACAAGTAAATAAACAAATGATATTTACCGGCATCGAATGTATACATTTATCCGCTCCTATAGTTTTTAATGTTTTACTATGCGATTGTGTTGATACGTTTTGTAATTTTGTATACAGGTACGTCTATATATTTTGTAATTGTCCTATATTTCTGTATAATATAACGCGGTAGGTAGTGTGTCAGTCATCGGTATGTTACCATAGTAACAAGTAAATAAACAAATGATATTTACCGGCATCGAATGTATACATTTATCCGTTCCTATAGTTTTTAATGTTTTACTATGCGATTGTGTTGGTACGTTTTGTAATTTTGTATACAGGTACGTCCATATATTTTGTAATTGTCCTATGTTTCTGTATAATATAACGCGGTAGGTAGAGTGTCAGTCATCGGTATGTTACCGTAGTAACAAGTAAATAAACAAATGATATTTACCGGCATCGAATGTATACATTTATCCGTTCCTATAGTTTTTAATGTTTTACTATGCGATTGTGTTGATACGTTTTGTAATTTTGTATACAGGTACGTCTATGTATTATGTAATTGTCCTATATTTCTGTATAATATAACGCGGTAGGTAGTGTGTCAGTAATCGGTATGTTAACATAGTAACAAGTAAATACACAAATGATATTTACCGGCATCGAATGTATACATTTATCCGTTCCTATAGTTTTTAATGTTTTACTATGCGATTGTGTTGATACGTTTTGTAATTTTGTATACAGGTACGTCTATATATTTTGTAATTGTCCTATATTTCTGTATAATATAACGCGGTAGGTAGTGTGTCAGTCATCGGTATGTTACCATAGTAACAAGTAAATAAACAAATGATATTTACCGGCATCGAATGTATACATTTATCCGTTCCTATAGTTTTTAATGTTTTACTATGCGATTGTGTTGATACGTTTTGTAATTTTGTACACAGGTACGTCTATATATTTTGTAATTGTCCTATATTTCTGTATAATATAACGCGGTAGGTAGTGTGTCAGTCATCGGTATGTTACCATAGTAACAAGTAAATAAACAAATGATATTTACCGGCATCGAATGTATACATTTATCCGTTCCTATAGTTTTTAATGTTTTACTATGCGATTGTGTTGATACGTTTTGTAATTTTGTATACAGGTACGTCTATATATTTTGTAATTGTCCTATATTTCTGTATAATATAACGCGGTAGGTAGTGTGTCAGTCATCGGTATGTTACCATAGTAACAAGTAAATAAACAAATGATATTTACCGGCATCGAATGTATACATTTATCCGTTCCTATAGTTTTTAATGTTTTACTATGCGATTGTGTTGATACGTTTTGTAATTTTGTATACAGGTACGTCTATATATTTTGTAATTGTCCTATATTTCTGTATAATATAACGCGGTAGGTAGTGTGTCAGTCATCGGTATGTTACCATAGTAACAAGTAAATAAACAAATGATATTTACCGGCATCGAATGTATACATTTATCCGTTCCTATAGTTTTTAATGTTTTACTATGCGATTGTGTTGATACGTTTTGTAATTTTGTATACAGGTACGTCTATATATTTTGTAATTGTCCTATATTTCTGTATAATATAACGCGGTAGGTAGTGTGTCAGTCATCGGTATGTTACCATAGTAACAAATAAATAAACAAATAATATTTACCGGCATCGAATGTATACATTTATCCGTTCCTATAGTTTTTAATGTTTTACTATGCGATTGTGTTGATACGTTTTGTAATTTTGTATACAGGTACGTCTATGTATTTTGTAATTGTCCTATATTTCTGTATAATATAACGCGGTAGGTAGTGTGTCAGTCATCGGTATGTTACCATAGTAACAAGTAAATAAACAAATGATATTTACCGGCATCGAATGTATACATTTATCCGTTCCTATAGTTTTTAATGTTTTACTATGCGATTGTGTTGATACGTTTTGTAATTTTGTATACAGGTACGTCTATATATTTTGAAATTGTCCTATATTTCTGTATAATATAACGCGGTAGGTAGTGTGTCAGTCATCGGTATGTTACCATAGTAACAAGTAAATAAACAAATGATATTTACCGGCATCGAATGTATACATTTATCCGTTCCTATAATTTTTAATGTTTTACTATGCGATTGTGTTGATACGTTTTGTAATTTTGTATACAGGTACGTCTATATATTTTGTAATTGTCCTATATTTTTGTATAATATAACGCGGTAGGTAGTGTGTCAGTCATCGGTATGTTACCATAGTAACAAATAAATAAACAAATGATATTTACCGGCATCGAATGTATACATTTATCCGTTCCTATAGTTTTTAAATATTTTACTATGCGATTGTGTTGATACGTTTTGTAATTTTGTATACAGGTACGTCTATATATTTTGTAATTGTCCTATATTTCTGTATAATATAACGCGGTAGGTAGTGTGTCAGTCATCGGTATGTTACCATAGTAACAAGTAAATAAACAAATGATATTTACCGGCATCGAATGTATACATTTATCCGTTCCTATAGTTTTAAATGTTTTACTATGCGATTGTGTTGATACGTTTTGTAATTTTGTATACAGGTACGTCTATGTATTTTGTAATTGTCCTATATTTCTGTATAATATAACGCGGTAGGTAGTGTGTCAGTCATCGGTATGTTACCATAGTAACAAGTAAATAAACAAATGATATTTACCGGCATCGAATGTATACATTTATCCGTTCCTATAGTTTTTAATGTTTTACTATGCGATTGTGTTGATCCTTTTTGTAATTTTGTATACAGGTACGTCTATATATTTTGTAATTGTCCTATATTTCTGTATAATATAACGCGGTAGGTGGTGTGTCAGTCATCGGTATGTTACCATAGTAACAAGTAAATAAACAAATGATATTTACCGGCATCGAATGTATACATTTATCCGTTCCTATAGTTTTTAATGTTTTACTATGCGATTGTGTTGATACGTTTTGTAATTTTGTATACAGGTACGTCTATATATTTTGTAATTGTCCTATATTTCTGTATAATATAACGCGGTAGGTAGTGTGTCAGTCATCGGTATGTTACCATAGTAACAAGTAAATAAACAAATGATATTTACCGGCATCGAATGTATACATTTATCCGTTCCTATAGTTTTTAATGTTTTACTATGCGATTGTGTTGGTACGTTTTGTAATTTTGTATACAGGTACGTCCATATATTTTGTAATTGTCCTATGTTTCTGTATAATATAACGCGGTAGGTAGTGTGTCAGTCATCGGTATGTTACCGTAGTAACAAGTAAATAAACAAATGATATTTACCGGCATCGAATGTATACATTTATCCGTTCCTATAGTTTTTAATGTTTTACTATGCGATTGTGTTGATACGTTTTGTAATTTTGTATACAGGTACGTCTATGTATTTTGTAATTGTCCTATATTTCTGTATAATATAACGCGGTAGGTAGTGTGTCAGTCATCGGTATGTTAACATAGTAACAAGTAAATACACAAATGATATTTACCGGCATCGAATGTATACATTTATCCGTTCCTATAGTTTTTAATGTTTTACTATGCGATTGTGTTGATACGTTTTGTAATTTTGTATACAGGTACGTCTATATATTTTGTAATTGTCCTATATTTCTGTATAATATAACGCGGTAGGTAGTGTGTCAGTCATCGGTATGTTACCATAGTAACAAGTAAATAAACAAATGATATTTACCGGCATCGAATGTATACATTTATCCGTTCCTATAGTTTTTAATGTTTTACTATGCGATTGTGTTGATACGTTTTGTAATTTTGTATACAGGTACGTCTATATATTTTGTAATTGTCCTATATTTCTGTATAATATAACGCGGTAGGTAGTGTGTCAGTCATCGGTATGTTACCATAGTAACAAGTAAATAAACAAATGATATTTACCGGCATCGAATGTATACATTTATCCGTTCCTATAGTTTTTAATGTTTTACTATGCGATTGTGTTGATACGTTTTGTAATTTTGTATACAGGTACGTCTATATATTTTGTAATTGTCCTATATTTCTGTATAATATAACGCGGTAGGTAGTGTGTCAGTCATCGGTATGTTACCATAGTAACAAGTAAATAAACAAATGATATTTACCGGCATCGAATGTATACATTTATCCGTTCCTATAGTTTTTAATGTTTTACTATGCGATTGTGTTGATACGTTTTGTAATTTTGTATACAGGTACGTCTATATATTTTGTAATTGTCCTATATTTCTGTATAATATAACGCGGTAGGTAGTGTGTCAGTCATCGGTATGTTACCATAGTAACAAGTAAATAAACAAATGATATTTACCGGCATCGAATGTATACATTTATCCGTTCCTATAGTTTTTAATGTTTTACTATGCGATTGTGTTGATACGTTTTGTAATTTTGTATACAGGTACGTCTATATATTTTGTAATTGTCCTATATTTCTGTATAATATAACGCGGTAGGTAGTGTGTCAGTCATCGGTATGTTACCATAGTAACAAATAAATAAACAAATGATATTTACCGGCATCGAATGTATACATTTATCCGTTCCTATAGTTTTTAATGTTTTACTATGCGATTGTGTTGATACGTTTTGTAATTTTGTATACAGGTACGTCTATATATTTTGTAATTGTCCTATATTTCTGTATAATATAACGCGGTAGGTAGTGTGTCAGTCATCGGTATGTTACCATAGTAACAAGTAAATAAACAAATGATATTTACCGGCATCGAATGTATACATTTATTCGTTCCTATAGTTTTAAATGTTTTATTATGCGATTGTGTTGATACGTTTTGTAATTTTGTATACATGTACGTCTATATATTTTGTAATTGTCCTATATTTCTGTATAATATAACGCGGTAGGTAGTGTGTCAGTCATCGGTATGTTACCATAGTAACAAGTAAATAAACAAATGATATTTACCGGCATCGAATGTATACATTTATCCGTTCCTATAGTTTTTAATGTTTTACTATGCGATTGTGTTGATACGTTTTGTAATTTTGTATACAGGTACGTCTATATATTTTGTAATTGTCCTATATTTCTGTATAATATAACGCGGTAGGTAGTGTGTCAGTCATCGGTATGTTACCATAGTAACAAGTAAATAAACAAATGATATTTACCGGCATCGAATGTATACATTTATCCGTTCCTATAGTTTTAAATGTTTTACTATGCGATTGCGTTGGTACGTTTGTAATTTTGTATACAGGTACGTCTATATATTTTGTAATTGTCCTATATTTCTGTATAATATAACGCGGTAGGTAGTGTGTCAGTCATCGGTATGTTACCATAGTAACAAGTAAATAAACAAATGATATTTACCGGCATCGAATGTATACATTTATCAGTTCCTATAGTTTTTAATGTTTTACTATGCGATTGTGTTGATCCTTTTTGTAATTTTGTATACAGGTACGTCTATGTATTTTGTAATTGTCCTATATTTCTGTATAATATAACGCGGTAGGTAGTGTGTCAGTCATCGGTATGTTACCATAGTAACAAGTAAATAAACAAATGATATTTACCGGCATCGAATGTATACATTTATCCGTTCCTATAGTTTTTAATGTTTTACTATGCGATTGTGTTGATACGTTTTGTAATTTTGTATACAGGTACGTCTATATATTTTGTAATTGTCCTATATTTCTGTACAATATAACGCGGTAGGTAGTGTGTCAGTCATCGGTATGTTACCATAGTAACAAGTAAATAAACAAATGATATTTACCGGCATCGAATGTATACATTTATCCGTTCCTATAGTTTTTAATGTTTTACTATGCGATTGTGTTGATACGTTTTGTACTTTGTATACAGGTACGTCTATGAATTTTGTAATTGTCCTATATTTCTGTATAATATAACGCGGTAGGTAGTGTGTCAGTCATCGGTATGTTACCATAGTAACAAGTAAATAAACAAATGATATTTACCGGCATCGAATGTATACATTTATCCGTTCCTATAGTTTTTAATGTTTTACTATGCGATTGTGTTGATCCTTTTTTAAATTTTGTATACAGGTACGTCTATATATTTTGTAATTGTCCTATATTTCTGTATAATATAACGCGGTAGGTAGTGTGTCAGTCATCGGTATGTTACCATAGTAACAAGTAAATAAACAAATGATATTTACCGGCATCGAATGTATACATTTATCCGTTCCTATAGTTTTTAATGTTTTACTATGCGATTGCGTTGGTACGTTTGTAATTTTGTATACAGATACGTCTATATATTTTGTAATTGTCCTATATTTCTGTATAATATAACGCGGTAGGTAGTGTGTCAGTCATCGGTATGTTACCATAGTAACAAGTAAATAAACAAATGATATTTACCGGCATCGAATGTATACATTTATCCGTTCCTATAGTTTTTAATGTTTTACTATGCGATTGTGTTGATACGTTTTGTAATTTTGTATACAGGTACGTCTATGTATTTTGTAATTGTCCTATATTTCTGTATAATATAACGCGGTAGGTAGTGTGTCAGTCATCGGTATGTTACCATAGTAACAAGTAAATAAACAAATGATATTTACCGGCATCGAATGTATACATTTATCCGTTCCTATAGTTTTTAATGTTTTACTATGCGATTGTGTTGATACGTTTTGTAATTTTGTATACAGGTACGTCTATATATTTTGTAATTGTCCTATATTTCTGTATAATATAACGCGGTAGGTAGTGTGTCAGTCATCGGTATGTTACCATAGTAACAAGTAAATAAACAAATGATATTTACCGGCATCGAATGTATACATTTATCCGTTCCTATAGTTTTTAATGTTTTACTATGCGATTGTGTTGATACGTTTTGTAATTTTGTATACAGGTACGTCTATATATTTTGTAATTGTCCTGTTTCTGTATAATATAACGCGGTAGGTAGTGTGTCAGTCATCGGTATGTTACCATAGTAACAAGTAAATAAACAAATGATATTTACCGGCATCGAATGTATACATTTATCCGTTCCTATAGTTTTTAATGTTTTACTATGCGATTGTGTTGGTACGTTTTGTAATTTTGTATACAGGTACGTCTATATATTTTGTAATTGTCCTATGTTTCTGTATAATATAACGCGGTAGGTAGTGTGTCAGTCATCGGTATGTTACCGTAGTAACAAGTAAATAAACAAATGATATTTACCGGCATCGAATGTATACATTTATCCGTTCCTATAGTTTTTAATGTTTTGCTATGCGATTGTGTTGATACGTTTTGTAATTTTGTATACAGGTACGTCAATATATTTTGTAATTGTCCTATATTTCTGTGGAATATAACGCGGTAGGTAGTGTGTCAGTAATCGGCATGTTAACATAGTAACAAGTAAATACACAAATGATATTTACCGGCATCGAATGTATACATTTATCCGTTCCTATAGTTTTTAATGTTTTACTATGCGATTGTGTTGATACGTTTTGTAATTTTGTATACAGGTACGTCTATATATTTTGTAATTGTCCTATATTTCTGTATAATATAACGCGGTAGGTAGTGTGTCAGTCATCGGTATGTTACCATAGTAACAAGTAAATAAACAAATGATATTTACCGGCATCGAATGTATACATTTATCCGTTCCTATAGTTTTTAATGTTTTACTATGCGATTGTGTTGATACGTTTTGTAATTTTGTATACAGGTACGTCTATATATTTTGTAATTGTCCTATATTTCTGTATAATATAACGCGGTAGGTAGTGTGTCAGTCATCGGTATGTTACCATAGTAACAAGTAAATAAACAAATGATATTTACCGGCATCGAATGTATACATTTATCCGTTCCTATAGTTTTTAATGTTTTACTATGCGATTGTGTTGATACGTTTTGTAATTTTGTATACAGGTACGTCTATATATTTTGTAATTGTCCTATATTTCTGTATAATATAACGCGGTAGGTAGTGTGTCAGTCATCGGTATGTTACCATAGTAACAAATAAATAAACAAATGATATTTACCGGCATCGAATGTATACATTTATCCGTTCCTATAGTTTTTAATGTTTTACTATGCGATTGTGTTGATACGTTTTGTAATTTTGTATACAGGTACGTCTATATATTTTGTAATTGTCCTATATTTCTGTATAATATAACGCGGTAGGTAGTGTGTCAGTCATCGGTATGTTACCATAGTAACAAGTAAATAAACAAATGATATTTACCGGCATCGAATGTATACATTTATCCGTTCCTATAGTTTTTAATGTTTTACTATGCGATTGTGTTGATACGTTTTGTAATTTTGTATACAGGTACGTCTATATATTTTGTAATTGTCCTATATTTCTGTATAATATAACGCTGTAGGTAGTGTGTCAGTCATCGGTATGTTACCATAGTAACAAATAAATAAACAAATGATATTTACCGGCATCGAATGTATACATTTATCCGTTCCTATAGTTTTTAATGTTTTACTATGCGATTGTGTTGATACGTTTTGTAATTTTGTATACAGGTACGTCTATATATTTTGTAATTGTCCTATATTTCTGTATAATATAACGCGGTAGGTAGTGTGTCAGTCATCGGTATGTTACCATAGTAACAAGTAAATAAACAAATGATATTTACCGGCATCGAATGTATACATTTATTCGTTCCTATAGTTTTAAATGTTTTATTATGCGATTGTGTTGATACGTTTTGTAATTTTGTATACATGTACGTCTATATATTTTGTAATTGTCCTATATTTCTGTATAATATAACGCGGTAGGTAGTGTGTCAGTCATCGGTATGTTACCATAGTAACAAGTAAATAAACAAATGATATTTACCGGCATCGAATGTATACATTTATCCGTTCCTATAGTTTTTAATGTTTTACTATGCGATTGTGTTGATACGTTTTGTAATTTTGTATACAGGTACGTCTATATATTTTGTAATTGTCCTATATTTCTGTATAATATAACGCGGTAGGTAGTGTGTCAGTCATCGGTATGTTACCATAGTAACAAGTAAATAAACAAATGATATTTACCGGCATCGAATGTATACATTTATCCGTTCCTATAGTTTTAAATGTTTTACTATGCGATTGCGTTGGTACGTTTGTAATTTTGTATACAGGTACGTCTATATATTTTGTAATTGTCCTATATTTCTGTATAATATAACGCGGTAGGTAGTGTGTCAGTCATCGGTATGTTACCATAGTAACAAGTAAATAAACAAATGATATTTACCGGCATCGAATGTATACATTTATCAGTTCCTATAGTTTTTAATGTTTTACTATGCGATTGTGTTGATCCTTTTTGTAATTTTGTATACAGGTACGTCTATGTATTTTGTAATTGTCCTATATTTCTGTATAATATAACGCGGTAGGTAGTGTGTCAGTCATCGGTATGTTACCATAGTAACAAGTAAATAAACAAATGATATTTACCGGCATCGAATGTATACATTTATCCGTTCCTATAGTTTTTAATGTTTTACTATGCGATTGTGTTGATACGTTTTGTAATTTTGTATACAGGTACGTCTATATATTTTGTAATTGTCCTATATTTCTGTACAATATAACGCGGTAGGTAGTGTGTCAGTCATCGGTATGTTACCATAGTAACAAGTAAATAAACAAATGATATTTACCGGCATCGAATGTATACATTTATCCGTTCCTATAGTTTTTAATGTTTTACTATGCGATTGTGTTGATACGTTTTGTAATTTTGTATACAGGTACGTCTATGAATTTTGTAATTGTCCTATATTTCTGTATAATATAACGCGGTAGGTAGTGTGTCAGTCATCGGTATGTTACCATAGTAACAAGTAAATAAACAAATGATATTTACCGGCATCGAATGTATACATTTATCCGTTCCTATAGTTTTTAATGTTTTACTATGCGATTGTGTTGATCCTTTTTTAAATTTTGTATACAGGTACGTCTATATATTTTGTAATTGTCCTATATTTCTGTATAATATAACGCGGTAGGTAGTGTGTCAGTCATCGGTATGTTACCATAGTAACAAGTAAATAAACAAATGATATTTACCGGCATCGAATGTATACATTTATCCGTTCCTATAGTTTTTAATGTTTTACTATGCGATTGCGTTGGTACGTTTGTAATTTTGTATACAGATACGTCTATATATTTTGTAATTGTCCTATATTTCTGTATAATATAACGCGGTAGGTAGTGTGTCAGTCATCGGTATGTTACCATAGTAACAAGTAAATAAACAAATGATATTTACCGGCATCGAATGTATACATTTATCCGTTCCTATAGTTTTTAATGTTTTACTATGCGATTGTGTTGATACGTTTTGTAATTTTGTATACAGGTACGTCTATGTATTTTGTAATTGTCCTATATTTCTGTATAATATAACGCGGTAGGTAGTGTGTCAGTCATCGGTATGTTACCATAGTAACAAGTAAATAAACAAATGATATTTACCGGCATCGAATGTATACATTTATCCGTTCCTATAGTTTTTAATGTTTTACTATGCGATTGTGTTGATACGTTTTGTAATTTTGTATACAGGTACGTCTATATATTTTGTAATTGTCCTATATTTCTGTATAATATAACGCGGTAGGTAGTGTGTCAGTCATCGGTATGTTACCATAGTAACAAGTAAATAAACAAATGATATTTACCGGCATCGAATGTATACATTTATCCGTTCCTATAGTTTTTAATGTTTTACTATGCGATTGTGTTGAAACGTTTTGTAATTTTGTATACAGGTACGTCTATATATTTTGTAATTGTCCTGTTTCTGTATAATATAACGCGGTAGGTAGTGTGTCAGTCATCGGTATGTTACCATAGTAACAAGTAAATAAACAAATGATATTTACCGGCATCGAATGTATACATTTATCCGTTCCTATAGTTTTTAATGTTTTACTATGCGATTGTGTTGGTACGTTTTGTAATTTTGTATACAGGTACGTCTATATATTTTGTAATTGTCCTATGTTTCTGTATAATATAACGCGGTAGGTAGTGTGTCAGTCATCGGTATGTTACCGTAGTAACAAGTAAATAAACAAATGATATTTACCGGCATCGAATGTATACATTTATCCGTTCCTATAGTTTTTAATGTTTTGCTATGCGATTGTGTTGATACGTTTTGTAATTTTGTATACAGGTACGTCAATATATTTTGTAATTGTCCTATATTTCTGTGGAATATAACGCGGTAGGTAGTGTGTCAGTAATCGGCATGTTAACATAGTAACAAGTAAATACACAAATGATATTTACCGGCATCGAATGTATACATTTATCCGTTCCTATAGTTTTTAATGTTTTACTATGCGATTGTGTTGATACGTTTTGTAATTTTGTATACAGGTACGTCTATATATTTTGTAATTGTCCTATATTTCTGTATAATATAACGCGGTAGGTAGTGTGTCAGTCATCGGTATGTTACCATAGTAACAAGTAAATAAACAAATGATATTTACCGGCATCGAATGTATACATTTATCCGTTCCTATAGTTTTTAATGTTTTACTATGCGATTGTGTTGATACGTTTTGTAATTTTGTATACTGGTACGTCTATATATTTTGTAATTGTCCTATATTTCTGTATAATATAACGCGGTAGGTAGTGTGTCAGTCATCGGTATGTTACCATAGTAACAAGTAAATAAACAAATGATATTTACCGGCATCGAATGTATACATTTATCCGTTCCTATAGTTTTTAATGTTTTACTATGCGATTGTGTTGATACGTTTTGTAATTTTGTATACAGGTACGTCTATATATTTTGTAATTGTCCTATATTTCTGTATAATATAACGCGGTAGGTAGTGTGTCAGTCATCGGTATGTTACCATAGTAACAAATAAATAAACAAATGATATTTACCGGCATCGAATGTATACATTTATCCGTTCCTATAGTTTTTAATGTTTTACTATGCGATTGTGTTGATACGTTTTGTAATTTTGTATACAGGTACGTCTATGTATTTTGTAATTGTCCTATATTTCTGTATAATATAACGCGGTAGGTAGTGTGTCAGTCATCGGTATGTTACCATAGTAACAAGTAAATAAACAAATGATATTTACCGGCATCGAATGTATACATTTATCCGTTCCTATAGTTTTTAATGTTTTACTATGCGATTGTGTTGATACGTTTTGTAATTTTGTATACAGGTACGTCTATATATTTTGAAATTGTCCTATATTTCTGTATAATATAACGCGGTAGGTAGTGTGTCAGTCATCGGTATGTTACCATAGTAACAAGTAAATAAACAAATGATATTTACCGGCATCGAATGTATACATTTATCCGTTCCTATAATTTTTAATGTTTTACTATGCGATTGTGTTGATACGTTTTGTAATTTTGTATACAGGTACGTCTATATATTTTGTAATTGTCCTATATTTCTGTATAATATAACGCGTTAGGTAGTGTGTCAGTCATCGGTATGTTACCATAGTAACAAGTAAATAAACAAATGATATTTACCGGCATCGAATGTATACATTTATCCGTTCCTATAGTTTTTAATGTTTTACTATGCGATTGTGTTGATACGTTTTGTAATTTTGTATACAGGTACGTCTATATATTTTGTAATTGTCCTATATTTCTGTATAATATAACGCGGTAGGTAGTGTGTCAGTCATCGGTATGTTACCATAGTAACAAATAAATAAACAAATGATATTTACCGGCATCGAATGTATACATTTATCCGTTCCTATAGTTTTTAATGTTTTACTATGCGATTGTGTTGATACGTTTTGTAATTTTGTATACAGGTACGTCTATGTATTTTGTAATTGTCCTATATTTCTGTATAATATAACGCGGTAGGTAGTGTGTCAGTCATCGGTATGTTACCATAGTAACAAGTAAATAAACAAATGATATTTACCGGCATCGAATGTATACATTTATCCGTTCCTATAGTTTTTAATGTTTTACTATGCGATTGTGTTGATACGTTTTGTAATTTTGTATACAGGTACGTCTATATATTTTGAAATTGTCCTATATTTCTGTATAATATAACGCGGTAGGTAGTGTGTCAGTCATCGGTATGTTACCATAGTAACAAGTAAATAAACAAATGATATTTACCGGCATCGAATGTATACATTTATCCGTTCCTATAATTTTTAATGTTTTACTATGCGATTGTGTTGATACGTTTTGTAATTTTGTATACAGGTACGTCTATATATTTTGTAATTGTCCTATATTTCTGTATAATATAACGCGGTAGGTAGTGTGTCAGTCATCGGTATGTTACCATAGTAACAAATAAATAAACAAATGATATTTACCGGCATCGAATGTATACATTTATCCGTTCCTATAGTTTTTAAATATTTTACTATGCGATTGTGTTGATACGTTTTGTAATTTTGTATACAGGTACGTCTATATATTTTGTAATTGTCCTATATTTCTGTATAATATAACGCGGTAGGTAGTGTGTCAGTCATCGGTATGTTACCATAGTAACAAGTAAATAAACAAATGATATTTACCGGCATCGAATGTATACATTTATCCGTTCCTATAGTTTTAAATGTTTTACTATGCGATTGTGTTGATACGTTTTGTAATTTTGTATACAGGTACGTCTATGTATTTTGTAATTGTCCTATATTTCTGTATAATATAACGCGGTAGGTAGTGTGTCAGTCATCGGTATGTTACCATAGTAACAAGTAAATAAACAAATGATATTTACCGGCATCGAATGTATACATTTATCCGTTCCTATAGTTTTTAATGTTTTACTATGCGATTGTGTTGATCCTTTTTGTAATTTTGTATACAGGTACGTCTATATATTTTGTAATTGTCCTATATTTCTGTATAATATAACGCGGTAGGTGGTGTGTCAGTCATCGGTATGTTACCATAGTAACAAGTAAATAAACAAATGATATTTACCGGCATCGAATGTATACATTTATCCGTTCCTATAGATTTTAATGTTTTACTATGCGATTGTGTTGATACGTTTTGTAATTTTGTATACAGGTACGTCTATATATTTTGTAATTGTCCTATATTTCTGTATAATATAACGCGGTAGGTAGTGTGTCAGTCATCGGTATGTTACCATAGTAACAAGTAAATAAACAAATGATATTTACCGGCATCGAATGTATACATTTATCCGTTCCTATAGTTTTTAATGTTTTACTATGCGATTGTGTTGGTACGTTTTGTAATTTTGTATACAGGTACGTCCATATATTTTGTAATTGTCCTATGTTTCTGTATAATATAACGCGGTAGGTAGTGTGTCAGTCATCGGTATGTTACCGTAGTAACAAGTAAATAAACAAATGATATTTACCGGCATCGAATGTATACATTTATCCGTTCCTATAGTTTTTAATGTTTTACTATGCGATTGTGTTGATACGTTTTGTAATTTTGTATACAGGTACGTCTATGTATTTTGTAATTGTCCTATATTTCTGTATAATATAACGCGGTAGGTAGTGTGTCAGTAATCGGTATGTTAACATAGTAACAAGTAAATACACAAATGATATTTACCGGCATCGAATGTATACATTTATCCGTTCCTATAGTTTTCAATGTTTTACTATGCGATTGTGTTGATACGTTTTGTAATTTTGTATACAGGTACGTCTATATATTTTGTAATTGTCCTATATTTCTGTATAATATAACGCGGTAGGTAGTGTGTCAGTCATCGGTATGTTACCATAGTAACAAGTAAATAAACAAATGATATTTACCGGCATCGAATGTATACATTTATCCGTTCCTATATATTTTAATGTTTTACTATGCGATTGTGTTGATACGTTTTGTAATTTTGTATACAGGTACGTCTATATATTTTGTAATTGTCCTATATTTCTGTATAATATAACGCGGTAGGTAGTGTGTCAGTCATCGGTATGTTACCATAGTAACAAGTAAATAAACAAATGATATTTACCGGCATCGAATGTATACATTTATCCGTTCCTATAGTTTTTAATGTTTTACTATGCGATTGTGTTGATACGTTTTGTAATTTTGTATACAGGTACGTCTATATATTTTGTAATTGTCCTATATTTCTGTATAATATAACGCGGTAGGTAGTGTGTCAGTCATCGGTATGTTACCATAGTAACAAGTAAATAAACAAATGATATTTACCGGCATCGAATGTATACATT
The DNA here is from genome assembly GCA_034769895.1 of Magicicada septendecula. Lineage (NCBI taxonomy): Eukaryota > Metazoa > Arthropoda > Insecta > Hemiptera > Cicadidae > Magicicada > Magicicada septendecula. The sequence continues at coordinate 467,374,348 of CM068372.1, read as the reverse complement.
TATCCGTTCCTATAGTTTTTAATGTTTTACTATGCGATTGTGTTGATACGTTTTGTAATTTTGTATACAGGTACGTCTATATATTTTGTAATTGTCCTATATTTCTGTATAATATAACGCGGTAGGTAGTGTGTCAGTCATCGGTATGTTACCATAGTAACAAGTAAATAAACAAATGATATTTACCGGCATCGAATGTATACATTTATCCGTTCCTATAGTTTTTAATGTTTTACTATGCGATTGTGTTGATACGTTTTGTAATTTTGTATACAGGTACGTCTATATATTTTGTAATTGTCCTATATTTCTGTATAATATAACGCGGTAGGTAGTGTGTCAGTCATCGGTATGTTACCATAGTAACAAATAAATAAACAAATGATATTTACCGGCATCGAATGTATACATTTATCCGTTCCTATAGTTTTTAATGTTTTACTATGCGATTGTGTTGATACGTTTTGTAATTTTGTATACAGGTACGTCTATATATTTTGTAATTGTCCTATATTTCTGTATAATATAACGCGGTAGGTAGTGTGTCAGTCATCGGTATGTTACCATAGTAACAAGTAAATAAACAAATGATATTTACCGGCATCGAATGTATACATTTATTCGTTCCTATAGTTTTAAATGTTTTATTATGCGATTGTGTTGATACGTTTTGTAATTTTGTATACATGTACGTCTATATATTTTGTAATTGTCCTATATTTCTGTATAATATAACGCGGTAGGTAGTGTGTCAGTCATCGGTATGTTACCATAGTAACAAGTAAATAAACAAATGATATTTACCGGCATCGAATGTATACATTTATCAGTTCCTATTTTTTTTAATGTTTTACTATGCGATTGTGTTGATCCTTTTTGTAATTTTGTATACAGGTACGTCTATGTATTTTGTAATTGTCCTATATTTCTGTATAATATAACGCGGTAGGTAGTGTGTCAGTCATCGGTATGTTACCATAGTAACAAGTAAATAAACAAATGATATTTACCGGCATCGAATGTATACATTTATCCGTTCCTATAGTTTTTAATGTTTTACTATGCGATTGTGTTGATACGTTTTGTAATTTTGTATACAGGTACGTCTATATATTTTGTAATTGTCCTATATTTCTGTACAATATAACGCGGTAGGTAGTGTGTCAGTCATCGGTATGTTACCATAGTAACAAGTAAATAAACAAATGATATTTACCGGCATCGAATGTATACATTTATCCGTTCCTATAGTTTTTAATGTTTTACTATGCGATTGTGTTGATACGTTTTGTAATTTTGTATACAGGTACGTCTATGAATTTTGTAATTGTCCTATATTTCTGTATAATATAACGCGGTAGGTAGTGTGTCAGTCATCGGTATGTTACCATAGTAACAAGTAAATAAACAAATGATATTTACCGGCATCGAATGTATACATTTATCCGTTCCTATAGTTTTTAATGTTTTACTATGCGATTGTGTTGATCCTTTTTTAAATTTTGTATACAGGTACGTCTATATATTTTGTAATTGTCCTATATTTCTGTATAATATAACGCGGTAGGTAGTGTGTCAGTCATCGGTATGTTACCATAGTAACAAGTAAATAAACAAATGATATTTACCGGCATCGAATGTATACATTTATCCGTTCCTATAGTTTTTAATGTTTTACTATGCGATTGCGTTGGTACGTTTGTAATTTTGTATACAGATACGTCTATATATTTTGTAATTGTCCTATATTTCTGTATAATATAACGCGGTAGGTAGTGTGTCAGTCATCGGTATGTTACCATAGTAACAAGTAAATAAACAAATGATATTTACCGGCATCGAATGTATACATTTATCCGTTCCTATAGTTTTTAATGTTTTACTATGCGATTGTGTTGATACGTTTTGTAATTTTGTATACAGGTACGTCTATGTATTTTGTAATTGTCCTATATTTCTGTATAATATAACGCGGTAGGTAGTGTGTCAGTCATCGGTATGTTACCATAGTAACAAGTAAATAAACAAATGATATTTACCGGCATCGAATGTATACATTTATCCGTTCCTATAGTTTTTAATGTTTTACTATGCGATTGTGTTGATACGTTTTGTAATTTTGTATACAGGTACGTCTATATATTTTGTAATTGTCCTATATTTCTGTATAATATAACGCGGTAGGTAGTGTGTCAGTCATCGGTATGTTACCATAGTAACAAGTAAATAAAAAAATGATATTTACCGGCATCGAATGTATACATTTATCCGTTCCTATAGTTTTTAATGTTTTACTATGCGATTGTGTTGATACGTTTTGTAATTTTGTATACAGGTACGTCTATATATTTTGTAATTGTCCTGTTTCTGTATAATATAACGCGGTAGGTAGTGTGTCAGTCATCGGTATGTTACCATAGTAACAAGTAAATAAACAAATGATATTTACCGGCATCGAATGTATACATTTATCCGTTCCTATAGTTTTTAATGTTTTACTATGCGATTGTGTTGGTACGTTTTGTAATTTTGTATACAGGTACGTCTATATATTTTGTAATTGTCCTATGTTTCTGTATAATATAACGCGGTAGGTAGTGTGTCAGTCATCGGTATGTTACCGTAGTAACAAGTAAATAAACAAATGATATTTACCGGCATCGAATGTATACATTTATCCGTTCCTATAGTTTTTAATGTTTTGCTATGCGATTGTGTTGATACGTTTTGTAATTTTGTATACAGGTACGTCAATATATTTTGTAATTGTCCTATATTTCTGTGGAATATAACGCGGTAGGTAGTGTGTCAGTAATCGGCATGTTAACATAGTAACAAGTAAATACACAAATGATATTTACCGGCATCGAATGTATACATTTATCCGTTCCTATAGTTTTTAATGTTTTACTATGCGATTGTGTTGATACGTTTTGTAATTTTGTATACAGGTACGTCTATATATTTTGTAATTGTCCTATATTTCTGTATAATATAACGCGGTAGGTAGTGTGTCAGTCATCGGTATGTTACCATAGTAACAAGTAAATAAACAAATGATATTTACCGGCATCGAATGTATACATTTATCCGTTCCTATAGTTTTTAATGTTTTACTATGCGATTGTGTTGATACGTTTTGTAATTTTGTATACAGGTACGTCTATATATTTTGTAATTGTCCTATATTTCTGTATAATATAACGCGGTAGGTAGTGTGTCAGTCATCGGTATGTTACCATAGTAACAAGTAAATAAACAAATGATATTTACCGGCATCGAATGTATACATTTATCCGTTCCTATAGTTTTTAATGTTTTACTATGCGATTGTGTTGATACGTTTTGTAATTTTGTATACAGGTACGTCTATATATTTTGTAATTGTCCTATATTTCTGTATAATATAACGCGGTAGGTAGTGTGTCAGTCATCGGTATGTTACCATAGTAACAAATAAATAAACAAATGATATTTACCGGCATCGAATGTATACATTTATCCGTTCCTATAGTTTTTAATGTTTTACTATGCGATTGTGTTGATACGTTTTGTAATTTTGTATACAGGTACGTCTATGTATTTTGTAATTGTCCTATATTTCTGTATAATATAACGCGGTAGGTAGTGTGTCAGTCATCGGTATGTTACCATAGTAACAAGTAAATAAACAAATGATATTTACCGGCATCGAATGTATACATTTATCCGTTCCTATAGTTTTTAATGTTTTACTATGCGATTGTGTTGATACGTTTTGTAATTTTGTATACAGGTACGTCTATATATTTTGAAATTGTCCTATATTTCTGTATAATATAACGCGGTAGGTAGTGTGTCAGTCATCGGTATGTTACCATAGTAACAAGTAAATAAACAAATGATATTTACCGGCATCGAATGTATACATTTATCCGTTCCTATAATTTTTAATGTTTTATAATGCGATTGTGTTGATACGTTTTGTAATTTTGTATACAGGTACGTCTATATATTTTGTAATTGTCCTATATTTCTGTATAATATAACGCGGTAGGTAGTGTGTCAGTCATCGGTATGTTACCATAGTAACAAATAAATAAACAAATGATATTTACCGGCATCGAATGTATACATTTATCCGTTCCTATAGTTTTTAAATATTTTACTATGCGATTGTGTTGATACGTTTTGTAATTTTGTATACAGGTACGTCTATATATTTTGTAATTGTCCTATATTTCTGTATAATATAACGCGGTAGGTAGTGTGTCAGTCATCGGTATGTTACCATAGTAACAAGTAAATAAACAAATGATATTTACCGGCATCGAATGTATACATTTATCCGTTCCTATAGTTTTAAATGTTTTACTATGCGATTGTGTTGATACGTTTTGTAATTTTGTATACAGGTACGTCTATGTATTTTGTAATTGTCCTATATTTCTGTATAATATAACGCGGTAGGTAGTGTGTCAGTCATCGGTATGTTACCATAGTAACAAGTAAATAAACAAATGATATTTACCGGCATCGAATGTATACATTTATCCGTTCCTATAGTTTTTAATGTTTTACTATGAGATTGTGTTGATCCTTTTTGTAATTTTGTATACAGGTACGTCTATATATTTTGTAATTGTCCTATATTTCTGTATAATATAACGCGGTAGGTGGTGTGTCAGTCATCGGTATGTTACCATAGTAACAAGTAAATAAACAAATGATATTTACCGGCATCGAATGTATACATTTATCCGTTCCTATAGTTTTTAATGTTTTACTATGCGATTGTGTTGATACGTTTTGTAATTTTGTATACAGGTACGTCTATATATTTTGTAATTGTCCTATATTTCTGTATAATATAACGCGGTAGGTAGTGTGTCAGTCATCGGTATGTTACCATAGTAACAAGTAAATAAACAAATGATATTTACCGGCATCGAATGTATACATTTATCCGTTCCTATAGTTTTTAATGTTTTACTATGCGATTGTGTTGGTACGTTTTGTAATTTTGTATACAGGTACGTCCATATATTTTGTAATTGTCCTATGTTTCTGTATAATATAACGCGGTAGGTAGTGTGTCAGTCATCGGTATGTTACCGTAGTAACAAGTAAATAAACAAATGATATTTACCGGCATCGAATGTATACATTTATCCGTTCCTATAGTTTTTAATGTTTTACTATGCGATTGTGTTGATACGTTTTGTAATTTTGTATACAGGTACGTCTATGTATTTTGTAATTGTCCTATATTTCTGTATAATATAACGCGGTAGGTAGTGTGTCAGTAATCGGTATGTTAACATAGTAACAAGTAAATACACAAATGATATTTACCGGCATCGAATGTATACATTTATCCGTTCCTATAGTTTTTAATGTTTTACTATGCGATTGTGTTGATACGTTTTGTAATTTTGTATACAGGTACGTCTATATATTTTGTAATTGTCCTATATTTCTGTATAATATAACGCGGTAGGTAGTGTGTCAGTCATCGGTATGTTACCATAGTAACAAGTAAATAAACAAATGATATTTACCGGCATCGAATGTATACATTTATCCGTTCCTATAGTTTTTAATGTTTTACTATGCGATTGTGTTGATACGTTTTGTAATTTTGTATACAGGTACGTCTATATATTTTGTAATTGTCCTATATTTCTGTATAATATAACGCGGTAGGTAGTGTGTCAGTCATCGGTATGTTACCATAGTAACAAGTAAATAAACAAATGATATTTACCGGCATCGAATGTATACATTTATCCGTTCCTATAGTTTTTAATGTTTTACTATGCGATTGTGTTGATACGTTTTGTAATTTTGTATACAGGTACGTCTATATATTTTGTAATTGTCCTATATTTCTGTATAATATAACGCGGTAGGTAGTGTGTCAGTCATCGGTATGTTACCATAGTAACAAGTAAATAAACAAATGATATTTACCGGCATCGAATGTATACATTTATCCGTTCCTATAGTTTTTAATGTTTTACTATGCGATTGTGTTGATACGTTTTGTAATTTTGTATACAGGTACGTCTATATATTTTGTAATTGTCCTATATTTCTGTATAATATAACGCGGTAGGTAGTGTGTCAGTCATCGGTATGTTACCATAGTAACAAGTAAATAAACAAATGATATTTACCGGCATCGAATGTATACATTTATCCGTTCCTATAGTTTTTAATGTTTTACTATGCGATTGTGTTGATACGTTTTGTAATTTTGTATACAGGTACGTCTATATATTTTGTAATTGTCCTATATTTCTGTATAATATAACGCGGTAGGTAGTGTGTCAGTCATCGGTATGTTACCATAGTAACAAATAAATAAACAAATGATATTTACCGGCATCGAATGTATACATTTATCCGTTCCTATAGTTTTTAATGTTTTACTATGCGATTGTGTTGATACGTTTTGTAATTTTGTATACAGGTACGTCTATATATTTTGTAATTGTCCTATATTTCTGTATAATATAACGAGGTAGGTAGTGTGTCAGTCATCGGTATGTTACCATAGTAACAAGTAAATAAACAAATGATATTTACCGGCATCGAATGTATACATTTATTCGTTCCTATAGTTTTAAATGTTTTATTATGCGATTGTGTTGATACGTTTTGTAATTTTGTATACATGTACGTCTATATATTTTGTAATTGTCCTATATTTCTGTATAATATAACGCGGTAGGTAGTGTGTCAGTCATCGGTATGTTACCATAGTAACAAGTAAATAAACAAATGATATTTACCGGCATCGAATGTATACATTTATCCGTTCCTATAGTTTTTAATGTTTTACTATGCGATTGTGTTGATACGTTTTGTAATTTTGTATACAGGTACGTCTATATATTTTGTAATTGTCCTATATTTCTGTATAATATAACGCGGTAGGTAGTGTGTCAGTCATCGGTATGTTACCATAGTAACAAGTAAATAAACAAATGATATTTACCGGCATCGAATGTATACATTTATCCGTTCCTATAGTTTTAAATGTTTTACTATGCGATTGCGTTGGTACGTTTGTAATTTTGTATACAGGTACGTCTATATATTTTGTAATTGTCCTATATTTCTGTATAATATAACGCGGTAGGTAGTGTGTCAGTCATCGGTATGTTACCATAGTAACAAGTAAATAAACAAATGATATTTACCGGCATCGAATGTATACATTTATCAGTTCCTATAGTTTTTAATGTTTTACTATGCGATTGTGTTGATCCTTTTTGTAATTTTGTATACAGGTACGTCTATGTATTTTGTAATTGTCCTATATTTCTGTATAATATAACGCGGTAGGTAGTGTGTCAGTCATCGGTATGTTACCATAGTAACAAGTAAATAAACAAATGATATTTACCGGCATCGAATGTATACATTTATCCGTTCCTATAGTTTTTAATGTTTTACTATGCGATTGTGTTGATACGTTTTGTAATTTTGTATACAGGTACGTCTATATATTTTGTAATTGTCCTATATTTCTGTATAATATAACGCGGTAGGTAGTGTGTCAGTCATCGGTATGTTACCATAGTAACAAGTAAATAAACAAATGATATTTACCGGCATCGAATGTATACATTTATCCGTTCCTATAGTTTTTAATGTTTTACTATGCGATTGTGTTGATACGTTTTGTAATTTTGTATACAGGTACGTCTATGAATTTTGTAATTGTCCTATATTTCTGTATAATATAACGCGGTAGGTAGTGTGTCAGTCATCGGTATGTTACCATAGTAACAAGTAAATAAACAAATGATATTTACCGGCATCGAATGTATACATTTATCCGTTCCTATAGTTTTTAATGTTTTACTATGCGATTGTGTTGATCCTTTTTTAAATTTTGTATACAGGTACGTCTATATATTTTGTAATTGTCCTATATTTCTGTATAATATAACGCGGTAGGTAGTGTGTCAGTCATCGGTATGTTACCATAGTAACAAGTAAATAAACAAATGATATTTACCGGCATCGAATGTATACATTTATCCGTTCCTATAGTTTTTAATGTTTTACTATGCGATTGCGTTGGTACGTTTGTAATTTTGTATACAGATACGTCTATATATTTTGTAATTGTCCTATATTTCTGTATAATATAACGCGGTAGGTAGTGTGTCAGTCATCGGTATGTTACCATAGTAACAAGTAAATAAACAAATGATATTTACCGGCATCGAATGTATACATTTATCCGTTCCTATAGTTTTTAATGTTTTACTATGAGATTGTGTTGATACGTTTTGTAATTTTGTATACAGGTACGTCTATGTATTTTGTAATTGTCCTATATTTCTGTATAATATAACGCGGTAGGTAGTGTGTCAGTCATCGGTATGTTACCATAGTAACAAGTAAATAAACAAATGATATTTACCGGCATCGAATGTATACATTTATCCGTTCCTATAGTTTTTAATGTTTTACTATGCGATTGTGTTGATACGTTTTGTAATTTTGTATACAGGTACGTCTATATATTTTGTAATTGTCCTATATTTCTGTATAATATAACGCGGTAGGTAGTGTGTCAGTCATCGGTATGTTACCATAGTAACAAGTAAATAAACAAATGATATTTACCGGCATCGAATGTATACATTTATCCGTTCCTATAGTTTTTAATGTTTTACTATGCGATTGTGTTGATACGTTTTGTAATTTTGTATACAGGTACGTCTATATATTTTGTAATTGTCCTGTTTCTGTATAATATAACGCGGTAGGTAGTGTGTCAGTCATCGGTATGTTACCATAGTAACAAGTAAATAAACAAATGATATTTACCGGCATCGAATGTATACATTTATCCGTTCCTATAGTTTATAATGTTTTACTATGCGATTGTGTTGGTACGTTTTGTAATTTTGTATACAGGTACGTCTATATATTTTGTAATTGTCCTATGTTTCTGTATAATATAACGCGGTAGGTAGTGTGTCAGTCATCGGTATGTTACCGTAGTAACAAGTAAATAAACAAATGATATTTACCGGCATCGAATGTATACATTTATCCGTTCCTATAGTTTTTAATGTTTTGCTATGCGATTGTGTTGATACGTTTTGTAATTTTGTATACAGGTACGTCAATATATTTTGTAATTGTCCTATATTTCTGTGGAATATAACGCGGTAGGTAGTGTGTCAGTAATCGGCATGTTAACATAGTAACAAGTAAATACACAAATGATATTTACCGGCATCGAATGTATACATTTATCCGTTCCTATAGTTTTTAATGGTTTACTATGCGATTGTGTTGATACGTTTTGTAATTTTGTATACAGGTACGTCTATATATTTTGTAATTGTCCTAGATTTCTGTATAATATAACGCGGTAGGTAGTGTGTCAGTCATCGGTATGTTACCATAGTAACAAGTAAATAAACAAATGATATTTACCGGCATCGAATGTATACATTTATCCGTTCCTATTGTTTTTAATGTTTTACTATGCGATTGTGTTGATACGTTTTGTAATTTTGTATACAGGTACGTCTATGTATTTTGTAATTGTCCTATATTTCTGTATAATATAACGCGGTAGGTAGTGTGTCAGTCATCGGTATGTTACCATAGTAACAAGTAAATAAACAAATGATATTTACCGGCATCGAATGTATACATTTATCCGTTCCTATAGTTTTTAATGTTTTACTATGCGATTGTGTTGGTACGTTTGTAATTTTGTATACAGGTACGTCTATATATTTTGTAATTGTCCTATATTTCTGTATAATATAACGCGGTAGGTAGAGTGTCAGTCATCGGTATGTTACCATAGTAACAAGTAAATAAACAAATGATATTTACCGGCATCGAATGTATACATTTATCCGTTCCAATAGTTTTTAATGTTTTACTATGCGATTGTGTTGATACGTTTTGTAATTTTGTATACAGGTACGTCTATATATTTTGTAATTGTCCTATATTTCTGTATAATATAACGCGGTAGGTAGTGTGTCAGTCATCGGTATGTTACCATAGTAACAAGTAAATAAACAAATGATATTTACCGGCATCGAATGTATACATTTATCCGTTCCTATAGTTTTTAATGTTTTACTATGCGATTGTGTTGATACGTTTTGTAATTTTGTATACAGGTACGTCTATATATTTTGTAATTGTCCTATGTTTCTGTATAATATAACGCGGTAGGTAGTGTGTCAGTCATCGGTATGTTACCATAGTAACAAGTAAATAAACAAATGATATTTACCGGCATCGAATGTATACATTTATCCGTTCCTATAGTTTTTAATGTTTTACTATGCGATTGTGTTGATACGTTTTGTAATTTTGTATACAGGTACGTCTATATATTTTGTAATTGTCCTATATTTCTGTATAATATAACGCGGTAGGTAGTGTGTCAGTAATCGGTATGTTACCATAGTAACAAGTAAATAAACAAATGATATTTACCGGCATCGAATGTATACATTTATCCGTTCCTATAGTTTTTAATGTTTTACTATGCGATTGTGTTGTTACGTTTTGTAATTTTGTATACAGGTACGTCTATATATTTTGTAATTGTCCTATATTTCTGTATAATATAACGCGGTAGGTAGTGTGTCAGTCCCGGTATGTTAACATAGTAACAAGTAAATAAACAAATGATATTTACCGGCATCGAATGTATACATTTATCCGTTTCTACAGTTTTTAATGTTTTACTATGCGATTGTGTTGATACGTTTTGTAATTTTGTATACAGGTACGTCTATATATTTTGTAATTGTCCTATATTTCTGTATAATATAACGCGGTAGGTAGTGTGTCAGTCATCGGTATGTTACCATAGTAACAAGTAAATAAACAAATGATATTTACCGGCATCGAATGTATACATTTATCCATTCCTATAGTTTTTAATGTTTTACTATGCGATTGTGTTGATACGTTTTGTAATTTTGTATACAGGTACGTCTATATATTTTGTAATTGTCCTATATTTCTGTATAATATAACGCGGTAGGTAGTGTGTCAGTCATCGGTATGTTACCATAGTAACAAGTAAATAAACAAATGATATTTACCGGCATCGAATGTATACATTTATCCGTTCCTATAGTTTTTAATGTTTTACTATGCGATTGTGTTGATACGTTTTGTAATTTTGTATACAGGTACGTCTATATATTTTGTAATTGTCCTATATTTCTGTATAATATAACGCGGTAGGTAGTGTGTCAGTCATCGGTATGTTACCATAGTAACAAGTAAATAAACAAATGATATTTACCGGCATCGAATGTATACATTTATCCGTTCCTATAGTTTTTAATGTTTTACTATGCGATTGTGTTGATACGTTTTGTAATTTTGTATACAGGTACGTCTATATATTTTGTAATTGTCCTAGATTTCTGTATAATATAACGCGGTAGGTAGTGTGTCAGTCATCGGTATGTTACCATAGTAACAAGTAAATAAACAAATGATATTTACCGGCATCGAATGTATACATTTATCCGTTCCTATAGTTTTAAATGTTTTACTATGCGATTGTGTTGATACGTTTTGTAATTTTGTATACAGGTACGTCTATGTATTTTGTAATTGTCCTATATTTCTGTATAATATAACGCGGTAGGTAGTGTGTCAGTCATCGGTATGTTACCATAGTAACAAGTAAATAAACAAATGATATTTACCGGCATCGAATGTATACATTTATCCGTTCCTATAGTTTTTAATGTTTTACTATGCGATTGTGTTGATACGTTTTGTAATTTTGTATACAGGTACGTCTATATATTTTGTAATTGTCCTATATTTCTGTATAATATAACGCGGTAGGTAGTGTGTCAGTCATCGGTATGTTACCATAGTAACAAGTAAATAAACAAATCATATTTACCGGCATCGAATGTATACATTTATCCGTTCCTATAGTTTTTAATGTTTTACTATGCGATTGTGTTGATACGTTTTGTAATTTTGTATACAGGTAAGTCTATATATTTTGTAATTGTCCTATATTTCTGTATAATATAACGCGGTAGGTAGTGTGTCAGTCATCGGTATGTTACCATAGTAACAAGTAAATAAACAAATGATATTTACCGGCATCGAATGTATACATTTATCCGTTCCTATAGTTTTTAATGTTTTACTATGCGATTGTGTTGATACATTTTGTAATTTTGTATACAGGTACGTCTATATATTTTGTAATTGTCCTATATTTCTGTATAATATAACGCGGTAGGTAGTGTGTCAGTCATCGGTATGTTAACATAGTAACAAGTAAATAAACAAATGATATTTACCGGCATCGAATGTATACATTTATCCGTTCCTATAGTTTTTAATGTTTTACTATGCGATTGTGTTGATACGTTTTGTAATTTTGTATACAGGTACGTCTATGTATTTTGTAATTGTCTTAAAAGATTGTAAAATTTATGTTTATACGTATTTCTGATGATGCAATGAATAAGTAATGAAATATATTAAATACCACTACTAAAGATGTCAGCATCACCATGGAGACCAGAATTAATTACCATTGTAACACGTAAATAAACAAAAGCTATTTAGCGGCATGGGAACTGTACATTTTCCCATTCCTGCAGTACATTTTCGATGTTTTATTATAATATGCGATTGTATCGATATATTACGATGTAGACAAGAAGAAGTGTACTAACTGTAAATTGTCCTGTTACGTAATGCAAAGCGAAAATACGTGTTGTTTTCATTTGTGAGGTTAGGTGACAACGGTTTTTGATTTAACAGGTACTTTATAAAATTTATTTTATATATTTTATTTTATATTTAATATCTTCAAAGGCTTTATAAACGGGTACTTTTAAATCTCCAAAGGCTGTTGCAACAACATAATAAATGTTGAAAATTTGGAGAGAATTTGACTAATGAGTACAAAATTGTTATACGAGCTGACAGAACGCCATATATACATAGACAACCAAAATTATATTAAAATATTTATTAAAAGTCAAATATTCGCGTGCGAAGTCGCGGATAATATCTAGTTGTAATATAATATTGTAATATGTACAAGACATTTTTGACCCGGTCCATACCGGAAGAAGACTTCAGAAACATAATGGTTTGGAGATTGTTCTGTGAATGACGAAAACCAGTCCAAGCCATCCGTTGAGAAGTTGGAGGCATCAAATAGAAACATTTTGTTATAGTATTTTATGTCCATTTTCATAACCAATATGGCATAGGCTATTATATTTCTTTTATTTGTTTGTTTCCATGAAAATGGATACAATAAAAATAATATAAACAAAATAGAAAATAAAATCAAATATAAAATAAAAACTGAGAAATTATCAAAATGAACAACACATAGATAATAACAACAATAAAAAATGGGCTACATTCACATATATAAATAATAAGATGACTAAGGTAACAAAACTATTTAAAAACACAGACATTAAAATAGTATACAAAACTAATAAAAATAATTTACGAAATAATAACCCACACAACAAAGATAACACAACAACTAATTGTATACTCAAAATTGAATGCCAAGATTGCAATAAATGTTACACAGGACAAACAAAAGAAAACAACTAAAAAAACAATATTTTGAACATCTAAACGAAAAAAAAAAATCTAATTTGGTCACTCATGCAATAAAACACTGGACATGAATTCGCAAACATAACCAACATGTCACTAATAAAACACATATCACACAAAGACACCATAATGAACATATGGGAAAATTTACAAATATACAAACACAAAACAAACTAATACTTGAGCAAATACAAGTCAATACAAAAGACGACACAATTGTCAAAGCACTCAACATAGAAAATACTTCAAAAGCTAATGTATACAACACAATCACACACAATAACACCAGTTTGAAATACCAAAAAATCAACAGGAAACCATAACAACAACCAACCAAAACAAGTACTTCACAAGATATAATATCAGGAAGGCTGAGGATGGGAGCAATAAGATTCCCGAAATATATACCAAATATGGGAAAATCATCTTCAGGTAAAGAATTTATAATATTTTTTTAATATTGAATAAATGTTATACATGTGTGTGTGTGTGTGTGTGTGTGTGTGTGTAGGCCTACATGTATACATTCAGGAGTAGTATATGAAAAGACGCGATAATAGAGGCGGTTTACTCATCTGTTGTGATAGAAAGAATATGACGAAGCTTCACTCATGTCCATTTTAGCGCGAGTGTGTGTGTGTGTGTGTGTGTGTGTGTGTGTGATCGCGCGGCCGCGTGGTGTATTACTGGTTTTTACTCTTTGTCCAGTAAAAGCAAACAAAAACAACCAGAAGCGGACTTACATAAGGCGAGACATGACCATATGCTGTCGCTCAACGTGACCTATGCAGCAGGAAAGCAGGTACGTAATTACTGCAACATAGGCCATAACTGTAACTGGAAACTGTTAGCCTATCTAGCGGGTATAATAATTTTTATGAAACGTATGGCTAACGTTTTTCTTCGGTTATAAATTCACCGCGTCATTTCTACTTTCAATAATTTATAAGAGAAAAAAAACCTGCCACGCAGTACGGCATCGAACAGAACAGATGGCGCTTAGTAATAGTTATTGACGTAGGCCTACACGTATTAATAATTAATGTACCGGTAACATGTTATTTATAACGTAAACAGCATATTAATTGATGACGGTCGTTAGAGGAAAAGTGGACGTTTGAAGATGATGAAGACAGAATGAAGATACTATAGCACGAGGAAGTGCAGCGTATACCACAAGTCACGAGGGTCAATAAATTGAAAAGATCGCGGAGCGACATCTGAAGCTTAGAGGTAGAATTAACAATTTTCGTTGAGTTGTAATATTTATACTTCACATAATAAACGCCACTTAATTTCCAAAGCTGTGTTTCGCTTTATTACTTTCCCAATAACTGTATGCACACCTTACTTTAGATTGTGTGGACTATTGGGGCACCGATATGTAGTGAACATCGCATATAATTTTAGTTGGATAACAGAAAATATCCATCCATTATAGTGGATATTTCCACTATATATAAGATATCCATATCTTACAGTGTGTTATAAAATAGTCTGTTGACGATTTCAATCGTGTTTCGTTGTCATATTTCTTACGAAAAATGTCTCTAGGGATAACATAACTCCGATGCGTGCCTGTGACGCCAAACGTTGGCGTTGTTAGGTTAACGTGCAAACTAAAATTACACATGTAAACCGTTAAAGGAAGGTAAGCTTTTCTTTTCTGTTACTATATATGTCTCCCATTTTGTGACAGAACTCGTTTCCACTGATACTCGTTTTCTTCACTGATACTCGTTTTTTATACACACCACAGAAAAAGCAACCAACTCTCGAAGTAAGGCTTATTGTTATAGGTATTCATGTCTCCCTTTTTGTGGCAGAACTCGTTTTCCACTAATACTAGTCTTTTTCAGTGGCGAAGTTACATGGAGGCAATTGAGGCAATGCCTACCCAAAAAAATTCCGTAGAATAATAATTATAAATACGTATGAACTACGTAACATAAAGATTATACATTGTTACTGTGACTGTCGAACTTATTAAGCCGAAACGTGCTTTACTGAGCGACCGCTAGATGGTGGCAGGTGAGATTCGGCATAAAGCGAATGAGGCAACGTGAACTTGGCTCAGCAGTTTTTGTATACGTCGTATGTAAGCAATGTGCTGTCGCGTGATGGAAGTGCGGGGGAGGGGGATTGTCCCGCGCTGTACACATAGAGCGTTGAGGCATGTCTCACTACTAACTGTGGTGCAAACAGTTAAGTTAAAGCGCGCTGTGTTGTTTATAAGTGTGTTTATTTTATGCGGATATTGAAAGTGTGCCTGTTATTCCGCCGAACTAACAGATGATCAAGATTGTTATTTGAATTATTTGTAACATTATACATATATATAGAAACTAATCAAGTTTAAAAATTTGAAGTTCAATCAGTTGTGTATGACTTATACAAGGATTGTTCAATAGAAACACGTTTAGAGCTGTAAAGCATTTTTTTATTCAACGATTTTAAAAGAAGTCTTCATTAACATTAAGACATGAGTCCCACTGTTGCACTAATCTGTAGATTCCATGCTAGTAAAATTCTTCGGCTGTCTGCGGAACCATTCGCTAACAGCAAACTCTACCTCAGCGTCCGATTTAAACCACCATCCTTTTATTGTTCCTTAAAAAAATTTAAGATAAGATTTTTGCCTACCCATTCATTAACTACTAGCTTCGCCACTGGTCTTTTTCAATTATAAATAGGCCTACTCGGTGTTTCTGCAGATCACTGGAAAAGCAACCGACTCGAAGTAAGTGCATGTCTTCCATTTTGTGTGTGTGTGTGTGTGTTTCGCTCAAAATTCGCTTCCAGTGAAGTTTTCGAGATTTTACTGAATAACATCAAAAAGAACGTTGGCCTCTTGAAGAATAACAAATCTTGCTGATCTCACGTGAGCGTCATATTTCTAACTCCAAGAACTTGACGTGAAAAACGTTGTGCCAGGATTTAAAGGCGGTATGCGAAGAAAAAATATCAACTCTTTTTTGGACCGATTAATTGTTGATTATCCCATCCAACCAAAACTTTAGTGCCTCAATACAAAAATAATATTTTGATGTAAAATAGTTATAAACTGTAAATAATTCATGTATCAAGAAACTGACTGTAGCAAGCAGTGTTTGTATATAAAACTTGAACTCCCTTTTCATCGCGACATTGGATATAGCCTAAAGACATTCAAGAAATACTGATGATGCAGACATATTGCTCGGTATTGCCAGCTAGAAAAGTGTTTTTAAGAAACACGTTTAAGCTATCTACTGTAACGTTTAATGTATCGTTTTTCTTAACCATTTCTTTAACAGTTGTTGTAAACTACTTATTACATTCAGTAGCGTGGCGTCCATGTAACCGCTGTTACCGGCGGCAACAGTACTAGCAATGAAATAAAAATAATATTAATTATATCACAGAATAAATACTTTAGTTATTAAATAATTTGAAATGCGAACAATATTAGTAGGGAAACTTGAAGAAAAACCATAGCATTGTTTTCCAACTGCTGGGCACTTGCACCGTTTTGTGTTGCCGGCTCAGACATCGGCAATGTTTTACTGCGTGTGGTCATTTACCTTGTAGTAGTTGTCGCTGTACAAACTGTGGTGGGGAGGACACATTCGTATACTCAATGTGTTGCCGCTGTATAAACCGGCAAAACGCTCAGTTCGCAGCTATGTTCGTCTTCGGAATGCAGCAGTTACTACTAGTATGTACCTATTTGTGTTTTGTTCGTTTAGTCATGTGTTTCTCTGTTTGTATTTATTATTTTTAATTCGATTATTTGTGTCCTGATTTATTCTGGGTCAATAAAATGGAGTCAGATGCCGGGACCCTCTTCTTCTCCCAGCGAATGATAGAAAATACTCTAAAGAAATAGTTTGGCTCTAAAAAGAATATTTGGGATATAAAATGAAAAAAAAAAAAACATTTTGTACTAGAAAAAATTCGAATTAATTTTTAGGCCTATCACAACCGGCAACAGCTGTTATGTACCCACGCCACGCCACTGAGACTTACATTCATTCGTAGTTAGCACGTTACAAACGGCCGGAAAAGCGACGCGATTTGACTGACCGACTTGTCGATGACAGTGGTGGAGAAGATACGAAATATCGGCGCCTAAACAATAAATTCGCACAGTGTTAGACCAACAGGACGGAGAGAGAGAGCCCTTGTTACAGAAAACGAAGTGAAATGTAAGCGGAATAAGATGTGGAGTGCTTCCAGTTAAGTGAAACAATAGTGTAGAGTGAGGGAGTGGTGGGAGGGGGCAAGTGGGGCCAACTTTTTGTCACAAAAAAAATATCCGCATCGTATATACGCAATACAAACACATTAGACGACGCTGATAAGAAGAGAATTTATAGCGGAGACGACTCCAGACTGAGCGTCGTCGTCTGCCACTGTCTCAAACGAACAAACAACACACGCACGGTGTCTGCCTGGAAGGGGTTAATAGATAGACTATAGCCTACTCGTAGCAGTTACGTACGTACACGCGCCAACGTTATTGATTAACGAAACGAACTGAAGGACGTACTAATAAAATTTTGTACATTACAAAGCGAATGTAGTTATACAGTGACACTTGCAAAAAAAAAAAAAAAATCTCAGTGAAGGCAGGGGAGGGGGAGGGAGGGTTATTCTCGACTTTTCTACTTTCTACTTTATATTCTTCTTCTTCTATGGCGTCACAGTTCGGAGTCAAGCCTTAGCCTCTATAATTATCCGCCTCAATTTTTCCCTGTCCTTGGCGATCGATGTCCATCGTTTTATTTTAAGCAAAGTATCAGCATCCCTCGCCACTGCGTCAATCCAGCGATGCTTGGATCATTCGACACGCCTTCTACCCTCAATTTGACTAAACAGTACCTTCCTAGGTATTCGGTTGCCTGCTATCCTAATGACGTGTCCTGCCCATTGCAATCTATGCAGTCGGATGGTGGTGGCCCTTGTATAGTTCCTCATTGTGACGCATTCTCCATATCCCATTGACTTGGATTGGTTCATATATTCTCCTCAAAATTCTCCTTCCAAAGGCATTGACTATGTTAGCGGCTTATTTGTTCGGAGTCCAAGTCTCGTTGTCATATGTTATCACCGGTCTAATCACAACTTTAATAAATGTGACCTTGGACTGACGGTGAATATTCCTTGTCTTGAATATAGGCCTAGTTGTCAACGAAGCATATGCTCTATTTGCTGCCTGTATCCTCTTCCTTATTTCGTTTATTTCTTCATTATCTTCTGTCATCCAACACTCCAAATATTTAAACTGATAACTATTTCCAGGTTTGGTGGTACGATTTCAAACTGTTAAGGTTTCCTGGTTTTCCTGCGAGTGGTGATCATAACCTTTGTTTTATCTGTATTAACCTGTAATCCTATCTGTTATGAGAGCTGTTTTAATTTATGTATTCTATTTCTAAAGATGGAAGTAATTTAGAACTGTCGAAACATTGTAAAAACAATTAAAAAAATAAAGCAAAAACATAAAATAGTATTTATTGTAATTGAAATTGTATAGAGTGCAAAAGTCGGAATTAAATTCCGAGATAAGATCGGATTGTTAGTCCGAAATGATTGTTTTTCGTGGTTTACTCCACTAGGTTCTTCCGCTCTCTCTCCTGTTGGGAACTGAGATGCCTCATCCGCCTTTGAGACCGCTGACCGGGTTTCACCTGTAAACCTAGGCAGGGGCCCTTACTGGGTGCTATCATCCGGAGCCAGATGGACCCAGGTTTTTAAAGAGGTCTGCTCCTCTAAGGCTCTTCCGCACGTCCTGTTGTTGGATCATTGAGATGTCTTCCACCATTCCGTCCGTTGGTCTTCACAGAGGTCCGTTAGCATCTGTAGCTACAGCGTGGCTACAGAAGGTCCCAGGGGGCACGACGGTGACGTGGACTTGACTTACCCCCCCCCCACATGTGTTCCAAAACCATAACCATAAATATATAAATCTAATTTGGCCACACAGCAATAAACACAGGACACGAATTCCCAGACATAGCTAACATGACACTAATAAAACACATACCATACAAAGGCACCATAATGAACATTTGGGAAAATTTACAGGTATACAAACACAAAGCAAACTAACACCTGAACAAATACAAATCAATACAAAACATGACACAATTTTCAAATCACTCAACATCGAAAGTACTCAAAAAGCTAATTTATACACCACAATCACACACAATAATACCAGTTTAAAGTACCAAAAACCAACAGGAAACCATAACACCAACCAACCAAAACACAAGTACTCAACAAGATACAAAATTAAGAAGGCAGAGGATGGGAACAATAGGATTCAGGAAACATGTTCCAAATTAATGAAAAAACATGCGGTGGTAAAAGAAATTATAAATATTATACATATACATATAGGCATTAAACTACTGATAATAAATTAGCAGTAAATTATGATAGTGCAGCCGGCCCGTAGCAGAGACCAGCATTAAACTATTGCTTGAATGCGCGGAAACTTTACCGGCTAATGGAGCCACCTTCCTGGCAGTACAAATTCGATCAGTAAATTACTGGTAAAACGAGCAGAAAATTACTGCTAGTAGAGCTGTAGTCTTCTGTGGTGAGTTGATAATGGTGTTAACACCGAAACACCTCGTTCGTCACAATGAAGCAACCAGCAACAAAGTACGACAAAGTTGAAGTGACGAACATTGCTAACACGAAACACCGGTGGCTGAGAACGAAATAAAAAGCACACACACAATACACAAATCATCAAACACACACGCGCGAGATACACACGACACTTCGTAGAATATGTAATGAAAACCTACCCTCTGTAACTGATATAAGAGGAAAATTAGAAACATTCACCATGGTAAAAACAATAAGAACATCGGTATGGAGACCAATACATGACTTCCATGTTCTAAGATTTATATTTAAAATCACTTTCGAAGTGAAATATTTCCATAGAAACTACTTCTTTCTTCAGCCTTAACCACAGTACTGTGGTCACTAACGTGTATCACCTCACGTTATCGCACTCGATTTTCACTGATGATGGCAGTCGATGGCACTGCCGAAACGTCTGGTTTTGAAGAAAACATTTGACCGCGGCCACACAGCCCGGGAAGAAATTTTAACAACAAACTACTTCTTTGTTACCGATGACGTAGTACACATATAAAAAAATATCCCCTTCTTCAACTATCATTTTCATTTACAGAAAATTACCCCCTCCCCCTTCAACAACCCATTGCATTTATAAATATTTCATCTACCTTTCTACAGTGGATTATTATGGCATTCTTTTCAGGATATTTATTTATCAAAATTAAGTACTTTACCCTTGTTAAAACGTAAAATGTTGCAGGTAAACTACCCCTTCCCCTTAACCAATCTTCACCAAAATCAATAGACCTTGAGTACTCTACGACGCAGGCACACGTGCAAAAAATTATTTGATTCTGTTTGAATTTGCGACAGTTATCGTTCGCCATAGAAAAATTCTACACGCAGACACTTTTCGGAAAATTACTTTCCTTAATGTTCTGAGGGTAGTACAATCAGAATCAGCCCTTATCTCAAACACGATTTTTTTCGCGATCACCATACTTCTATTTCCTTATGGAACATGCAAGTAATAATACAGGTTTTATTAGGCCTCTATTACAATACGCAACTGTTAGCATGCAACTGATTTCAAGGCTACGTGAAACTAGTCGCTGGATAACAAAAGCAGGTTGCAACTGCTCAGTTGCAGAATAAGCCTGCCGTCCTTACTACTATCACAGATGTAAAGTTTGTTTCGTCGTCCCATATCTATTTACATCGGATCGAAGTGATTGGTTGCGGTTTAGCGGTAAGTGATTATTGTCTTAATTTGTGCCGGACTGTAATAATATGACATTTATTGTTGTATGTTGGAAAAACTTAACTTGAATTATTGTGCAAGTGTGCCTTTATTGTTTCTAACTGTTGTTTGTGTATAAGGGGCCCAAAAGGGGGTGTGACGCGAACATATGCTTTCATTGAGAGAAATGTACTAGCGTCTTCACCCCAACTCCACTCTCACCTACACGTTGTTGGGCCCTGTTACGCCGAGCAATCCACTCCAAGGTTGTGGTAGCCAATCCCTTCGGCAGAATGGATCGGTAAGCAAACGAGAGACGGGGGAGGTTCTGTCAGGGTAGCCTGGGGGTATCCTGGGTCCTGTCCTGGCAGGATCGTGCACGTCGGCGAGCACGGTGTGCATCTACGAGGCGGAGGAGCCTACAGTAGGCCAACGGCTGCACACATGGGCTGAGTTAGTTGGTCTACTGCGATCGGGCAGAGAGAGCTTGTCAGCTGAGGTGAAAGAGCAATTCTCAAGGGGAAGAGCACCCCGAAATGAAAGTTCCTGACCCTCCACGTTGGGAGTTTTACAGCAGGCCTGCAGACCTGCTTAAGTAAAAAAAAAATATATGTACTTACAGAACTCATACGAGTTTCGGAAATCAAAAGTAAGCTAACGAAATTTAGACACATCTGTGGAACGATTCATAGGTTCCTTAAAAATAAAACACGGAAGAATACCCAAATTCAATTTTACAAAACTGTGGCTGCTACCATAGTATTTTACCACACTCATTTATGCTAGTGAGACATGGGCCCTTGGTAAAGGGACATACAGAGGATTCAGGCAGCTGAAATGAAATTTCTAAGAGGGACGCAAGGATGTTCTCTCCTGCATCGGAAAAGGAACGAGAACATTAGACGCGAATTAAACATTGTATGGTTGCACCAGAAGACTGAAGGCCACAGAAAGAGATGGTTTGAATACTTGAACCGCATGCCTGATATCCGTCTACCCGTGGCTGTCTAGGGTTATCACCATACTGGGAAGAGAGATGTCGGTAGACCTAGGAGGAGATGAGTTCCGGAACAGGTTTGTGGCCTAATCCTTGGAGTAGTGATGATAATGATGATGAACTGAGAGCGTGTCCCGAGAAGATGCTGTGCGTTTTGCCTCCGACCCAGCGAATGAACGCCACTTGTTGGTTACTATTTGAAAATCAAGATCTACGTCACGAGTAGGGGCTAATGATTGTATGATATGTGACCACTGTTCTCTTGCTTGTTGATGATGATGATGATGATTGTGTATAATTAACTAATTAAAGTTTATAATTAGTGACTTCACTGGTATCAGTTTTGTTTCCACTGTACAGCATGGTGAGTTGTGTGATCGTCAAAACGATATCATCAGAACGAACGCCGTAGTAACCATTGTTCGGTTTATTATAACTGTATAAGAAAGCGATCTCCAAGCGGATCTCCCGCTTTAAACGCAATGGTAATATATTGAACTATATTAATGAGCTAAGCGTTTTCAAATGCAGTTAAGAGGACTTTTTATGGATAACCGAACAGATGCTCTCAATCAAAGGGTAAGTATTGATTTTCAAACCACACACCCTGAGCACGTAAGGATCCGAAGGGTTTCACGCCCCCACCTGGAAACCCAGACCTTACTGGTGTACGATAAGTCACATTATTTTGTAGGACTTAAAAAAACTGTACTTCAAAATTTTATTTATTCAGCATCAAGTCATGTCATATAAAGATTTTCTTATACCATCAAGTAGGCCCATAGGTCCATACGTATAACTGTTCCTGAACGCCCTTCGCCTTGAAATACGTGTGGAACATGTCTACAGGAGAACACGCCCAAGGAGTACCTACAGTTGTGTATAATAGTGAGCAGGTCAGTAGATGCCGCCGCTAGGCGTTCGTGCGCCTGCATGCCCCCTTCTTGTATTTTCCGTCCCGTATCTCAGTGTCTCCAAGTCACAGTCGATCTTAAATGACAGTTTATCGTTTTTAATTTCGAGAATGATGTTTCGCCAGTTGTAACTGATGCCATTAATATAAATAATAATCTAAACGCTGTTGCTGTATTTGCGAATGTTGAGACCAAATTATTTGGAAAAGGTACTGAAAAATTCTTTACGGCTCATCCAGCAGATTTTGAAAAAAATTTAATTTTAAAAATTCAGTTCATTAAGCAAGTCAGTTTGTTTTTTATAAGCACAGATACTCCTCTCTTTGCTCTCTGATCCTTAGGTACACCACTGTAGAAATGTATATGGAGACCATATGTACCACACCATTCCCGTAAGCACAGATACTACTCTCTTTGCTCTCAGATCCTTAGGTACACCACTGTAGAAATGTATATGGAGACCATATGTACCACACCATTCCCGTAAGCACAGATACTCCTCTCTTTGCTCTCTGATCCTTAGGTACACCACTGTAGAAATGTATATGGAGACCATATGTACCACACTATTCCCGTAAGCACAGATACTCCTCTCTTTGCTCTCTGATCCTTAGGTACACCACTGTAGAAATGTATATGGAGACCACATGTACCACACCATTCCCGTAAGCACAGATACTCCTCTCTTTGCTCTCTGATCCTTAGGTACACCACTGTAGAAATGTATATGAAGACCATATGTACCACACCATTCCCGTAAGCACAGATACTCCTCTCTTTGCTCTCTGATCCTTAGGTATACCACTGTAGAAATGTATATGGAGACCATATGTACCACACTATTCCCGTAAGAACAGATACTCCTCTCTTTGCTCTCTGATCCTTAGGTACACCACTGTAGAAATGTATATGGAGACCACATGTACCACACCATTCCCCGTAAGCACAGATACTCCTCTCTTTGCTCTCTGATCCTTAGGTACACCACTGTAGAAATGTATATGGAGACTATATGTACCACACCATTCCCCGTAAGCACAGATACTCCTCCCTTTGCTCTCTGATCCTTAGGTACACCACTGTAGAAATGTATATGGAGACCATATGTACCACACCATTCCCCGTAAGCACAGATACTCCTCTCTTTGCTCTCTGATCCTTAGGTACACCACTGTAGAAATGTATATGGAGACCACATGTACCACACCATTCCCCGTAAGCACAGATACTCCTCTCTTTGCTCTCTGATCCTTAGGTACACCACTGTAGAAATGTATATGGAGACCATATGTACCACACCATTCCCCGTAAGCACAGATACTCCTCTCTTTGCTCTCTGATCCTTAGGTACACCACTGTAGAAATGTATATGAAGACCATATGTACCACACCATTCCCGTTTTTTTTTTTGTTTCAGATAATACAACTATATCCAGGCTTCTACTTTCGAATTCGTGAATAACTTCCCCTACTTTTTACCTTAAACCTTGTATATTCCATACTCCAATTCTCATAGTTCGTTTACGTAGCTTTTGTCGTTTACCTTTATTGAATCCATCCGGTTGCAATGTATTTGGTTCTTAACATTTTCTTTTTTCTCCAATGAATGGGGAGTTGGCCCATTGCATTAACCCCCAACCTGGAGGACCAGGCAATTTTTAATCAAGGTTTATTTCCTTTTGCCTTTGATAAACCAATATCCAACTACAAGGCAGAAGCTGCTAGTTTAGGTCCGCCCCGGATATTTCCCCGAGGTAAAAGCAATTGCCGGTTAGGGGTACGTTCAGCTCTCTACCCTTTGCCGAACACTTAAAAAAAATTTCTACTGAAGAAGGCCTCCGGTGGGTGGCCGAAACGTTTAGAAAATGACTGAACAATCGTTTGACGATCGACCACGGCCGTTTGACTGAACAATCGTTTGACGATCGACCACGGCCGTTTGACTGAACAATCGTTTGACGATCGACCACGGCCGTTTGACTGAACAATCGTTTGACGATCGACCACGGCCGTTTGACTGAACAATCGTTTGACGATCGACCACGGCCGTTTTACTGAACAATCGTTTGACAATACAAGCTCGGATACGAATTCTTTGGCATCCTTACAAATGTTACAACGAAACGGGAGAATAAGAAATAAGACTGAAAGGAAATGGACGTTTTCGATTTAGAGAGGAAGGTGTCCTAAAGAGAGAGGGAGTAGGTATTTGGAAAGTAGGACCTACTGTTAATCCCTGGCTGAATGCTTACTTTACGTTTGTTTCGGACCTTACGTGTGTTCTGGTGCGAAATGTAGTACCACGGCTAACAGAGCATGTAAACTACAGCGAGGGGGAGGGTAATGAGTCCGGTGTGGCGGTTGGCGCTGCCTCGTGTTGCGGCAGCTACCTGCAATCAATAAGGATTACTTCCGACCCGACCAGACACATACAATCGAACGAACCTTTCAGTTTCACACGCGTTTTGTGTCCGTCTAGACTCTCCTGATAAATTTATATTGATGACGTGTGTTTTGTTTTTGTTTCAGAGAATTATAAACTGTCAGAATCCATCTCGTAAACACACACACACACACACACACACAGACGAACTCGAACACGCAGAGCCGAATAGCTGAATAAATGAATATTAAAAATGTACTTGAAAATCCAATAACATTGACTTGGAAATGATGGAAGGAAGAAACGACTTTTGTTCGGTGTTGGAACCGTGGCCGTTTTTTTTTTTCTTTCATAAACACGAATACAAAGAGGAAAAACAACTAGAATCTTGTTATGGACGATTAATCCATATGAAACACCTCACACGCACGCATATGTGATTTGTCGCTTAAGTCTTTTATTTATATACGAAATAACGCTTTTATCGTAGCCTGACCCTTCAGTCATAAAGTCTGATACAAAAATGGGTTCCTATCTAAGTGTTTTGAACGTTCCGTCTTTTAAAAGTCATAAGCAGTACACACAGCATAACAATTTATGTCTTTCTTTATGGACTTCCCATAATGTAATGTGTCCGGCTGTTCGCCGGGAAACACGTAATTGTAAAGAACTGTTAAGATTCGAGTCTGAAAGTGTGAATTTCTTAGCCGCCGAATTCTTAAATGAGACACACACACGAGGGGGAGCTCTTTCTCGAAGAAAACAAATGGAGATATTCCTACGTTTTGTTGCCGACCCAGGATTTCAGTCAGGAATTGCCGAAGATGTTGGTGTACACAGATCTACAGCCTGTAAAACTATAAGTTATGTAATGGATCGAATAATCGACAAATCTCATAAATGGATCCACTTTCCAGCAACAGCAGCAGAAGTAAATGAAGCGAAAGTTCTCTGGCAAAGACATTTTCGTTTACCGAATGTAATACGTGCTCTGGACTGCACCCACGTGAAAATAACAAAACCCAAGATACATGGGGATGAGTATATCAATCGAAATGGACATGTCACTATTAATGTCCAGGGTACTTGTGACGCCCTTCAAAGATTTCCGAGTGTGGGTGCAGAATGGCCAGGGAGTGTTCATGACGGACGAATATGGCGCAGAAGCCCTGTCAGGGGAATTATGTCGCGTTTTGATGGTGGAGCATGTCTACACAGCATCCTTGCCTAACTCCCTTATTTACTGGAATGTCGCCTGAGAGCCTACCATTCAGATCCATGACTACAGATGTACTTTTATAAAGGATCTTGACTGAATTAATTACATGCTGTGGATATCCTCTTCTATCCATAATATTCCATAACTTTTGACGGTCTACATTATCAAATGCTTTTTCTAGATTAACAAAAGCTAAATGCTTCCCTGGTTATACTTTCGCCTTTTCTCTCTTATCTGTCGTAATACAAAACAATGCATCCACAGTCGACCTACCCTTTCTAAAACCCATTTGCTCTTCAAGAAGTAATCCATCTGTAATGATTCTTATTCTCTGATTGAGAATTCTTGTATATATTTTGTACGTTGAGTCCAGCAAGCTTATTCCTCTGTAATTATTTGCATCTGTTCTGTCTTCTTTTTTATAAAACGAAATCACTTTTTCCCGCCTCCATTCTTTCGGAATTTTGTTATTTTCCATTATCCCTGTCTATTAATTTAAAATAATTTTAATTTTTGTGATTCAAAATATAATGTGTAAGTAGTTATAGTTAAATTTGTTAAATCATGAATTTTGTTGAAATTCGTCCTTTTAGTTTGTTATAAATTATTGTCTCTGAATTAGTTTGAAAAAAATAGTGATAACTTTAAATAAACTTTCCCGAAATCGAAGTCCGGTACAAAAATCAAGAAGTCAGAATGTATGGATAGGCTGCTTCCGCCATAACTCAGTTATTTATTGAGTTATATATTAAGTAAACAGATGTTAACAAACAAGATGTTGTGTTCCCAATAAAAGGCTTAATGTGCTATGTATTTTATATGATATTTTTTGATAAAATTAAAATTTACAGAGCTATTCGTGATAATAAATTAAAGTGGCCGCCATTTTAAAAATTGAGATCACAAAATAATCGTGGGATATTTACTTATTAAAAAACATTAATGTAAACAACTGTACCAAATTTCATTAAAATGTCTCAATTCCTTCTTGAAATTCGCAGTGTTCCTTAAAAACCGCAACATGGCAGCCAGTAGGAAAAACAAATCGTCTCCTGACCTAAGTTTATAGGAACTTATTTCTTATACTGATGCACAGAATCTGAATATATACAGTGAGGACACATTTTACGTTCGTCATATATACATTTCTTATTTCTTAACATTTCGCAATTAAAGGCATTACAAAACTTTATTGTTTGCCAGTAAACGAGTTTACGTGCTCAGACGTTTATAGAAACCATAAATAGTGGTAAATACTTTCCTAATAATCAGATATGATTTTTCTTCATAGATCAATCTTGTTCGTCTGCAGTTGGGTGACCCAAGCATCAACTCTGGTCAAGCTTCAGAAAAAGATCGTCACGACCAAAGTCGCCTAGGCAAGTATAAATATCGGTATGGAGAACCATACATGACTTCCATGTTCTAAGATTTATATTTAAAATCATTTACGAAATGAAATCTTTCCATAGAAGCTACTTCTTTCCACTTATTGCTTCAGCCTTAACCACAGTACTGTGGTCACTAACGTATACCACCACACGTTATCGCACTCGATTTTCACTGATGATGGCAGTCGACGGCACTGCCGAAACGTCTGGTTTTGCAGAAAACATTGGACTACGGCCAAACAGGCCGGGAAGGAATTTTAACAACAAACTACTTCTTTGTTGCCGATAACGTAGTACATATATAACAAATTATCCCCTCCCACTTCAACTATAATTTTCATTCATGGAAAATTACCATCATCCCGTTCAATTAGCCTCTTCATTTATAGATATTTCATTTACGTTTCTACAGTGGATTATTAAGATCTTCTTATCAGGATACTTTATTTATCAACATTAGGTACTTTACTCTAGTTACAACAACAAATGTTTCGGGTAAACTACCCCTTCCCCGTAACCGATCTTCACCAAAATCAATAGACCTTGAGTCCTCTACAACTCAGGTACATATGTAAAAAATTATTTGATTCTGTTTGAATTTACGGCAGTTATCGTTCGTCATAGAAAAAATTACCCTTGTTAAAACATAAAATGTTGGAGGTAAACTACCCCTTTCCCTTGACTGATCTTCACCAAAATCAATAGGCCTTTAGTTCTTTACAATTCAGGAAGGTATCCAAAAAACTATTTGATTCTGTTTGAATGTGCGGCAGTTATCGTTAGTCATACAAAAAATTACCGTTGTTAAAATAAAAATGGTGGAGCTAAACTACCCCTGTCCCTTAACCGATTTTCTCCAAAATGAACAGACCTTGAGTATTTAACAATTCAGGAACGTATGCAAAAAATATTTGATTCTGTTTGAATGTGCGGCAGTTATCATTCGTCATAAGAAAAATTACCCTTGTTAAAACATAAAATGTTGCAGGTAAACTACCCCTTTCCCTTAACCGATCTTCACCAAAAACAACAGATCTTGAGTACTCTACAATTCAGGGCGGTATGCAAAACATTATTCGATTCTGTTTGAATTTGCGGCTCTTATCGTTTGCCATAAAAACAAATCTACACACAGACAGATAAACAGACAGACACACACAGACACTTTTCGAAAAATGATTTTTTTCATGTTTTGAGGGTAGTACAATCAGAATCTGCAATTATCTCGAACACGATTTTTTTCGCTATCACCATACTTCCATTTCCTTTTGGAACATAGAAGTAAAAAAGAATAAAAAGTAAGAGTAATGGTAAACAATGTTTTATTTAAATTAGATTATAACCAGCATTGTAACGAAAGAACGAACGTTTCATCTAGGATAGAAGAATAGAAGAATTGCTAACTTAAGGATGGCTTAACTGGATAATTTGTAAAGAGACTTGTAAAAGCGTTTATGTTAGTTTGACAGTCTTTAATTACGCACTCGACCCACTCCACGAACCTCTGCAATCTTCTTTCCTAACGGACACTTTGTTAACCGGCGTTAATTAACGGCTGTGCTCATTCCGTTAGTTAACTTTTGTTAAAGACAGCTGTACACAAGAGTGTTATCGCTACAATTATTAACGGTGTCCTGACTGGTGAACAACCGAGTATAGCCTAAATGATTACGTTATTCTTGTAACAATTTGATTTAAACATATAGAATACGCGTACATCACATTCTGTAAAATATGATGCTTTGCTTAAAACAAACATATTTGTGGCAGTGGGGAAATTTTGGCTGGCTACGTGGGCAATTGACCTGGCAACACTGCATATCGTTTCAGCTATTTCGTTACTTGTTGAATCAGTTTACAGCCCTAGGAGCGCGATGTGTAGGGGAGTGAATCGGGCACTCTACTGGCGTCTATAAAGTTCTCACTGGAAGATTTGTACTTATGCCTCAAAAACTCGTCGTTAAGAAAAGCAAAAGGAAAAGCTTGAGATGGGGTGCTCGAGAAAAACTCCGAAAAGGCCGTGAAAAGAGAATGAGAAATTCTGAAGCTAAAGAAATAAAAATAATGTAAATGGAAAGTAATATTAACCATATTACTTGTTGCGACATTCCAGTTGAGTCACTACATCGCATCAGGGTACGATGAGGTATATAGCTTAGGAGAAGACCAAGACTAGAGTAGACAAGATTTAGATTAAAAAAAGATATAAGGTAATGACATTACCTATGGAAGGCGTCAGATAAAGCTTGTTTTGTGAAACTAAACAGTTGTCAGTACGAGTTGAATGGCAGTGAATCTGTATTTAGTTTTCAAACTGTAGTGACAAACATGTCATCCTCCCGTACGGTCGCGAGGATTTTGTGGTTCTAACAGATTTCATTGTCCGTTTTCCCTCACCATAACAGTTTCCTCTGGTTACAGTTAGAACGTCGTACACCGTAATTATATTTTGTCACTGTAATTTATCGTCCAGCATAACTATGAAGCGACTCGTTCAGCCTCAGGAAGAAGAAGCATTGTAAATGTAATGCACGATGTGCGCCGCGGAACCGACACATGCAGTGACACAGTTATGCTCCAGTACGCCGGACACGGTACAGGTATCGGTACCGTGGTGCATCCTCAGCGGCGTTACAGATGAAAGCACACCACGTCCCCGGGCACCAATTTGCCCATCTCTTTCCGCGCAGCGCAGACCTCTGGCCTGACCTTTCATTGAAACACACACGCACACTCACATACTCACCCTCACCCATTCAACTGAATATACGGTACTTTCCCCATATCCGTACCCACACTATATTTTCGATGTTTTGAATATGCGACAGTATCGATATACCACGACGTTGAGAAGAAGAAGTGTACTAATTTTAATTGTTCTATTCCTTAATGCGAAGTAAAAAAAATGTAATGTTTTCATTCGTAAAGTTAGCTAATAAAGTTTTTTTTGTTTTTAGTTTACTGTTTAAAGAAATAAAAGCCACGGTCAAGAAAAATATAACATTTAATGTGTATATACGATTCTTATAACAGAGTACAATTTTAAATATAGAACATAATGCTTTTCAACAAAACAACAACAGTAAATAATTGTAAAGTGGAAAATACAATTATTTCTGAATACTAAGATTAAAAAAAAAAACATCGTATTGACAAATGAAAACAAGACTTGTTAATCGTTAGGTGGTCAATATTCTTTTTACATTGTTCAATAAAATCTCGAAAACTTTTTACTGGTAGGGAATTTTATGCGCAACACAAAACAACTGCAGACATGTATAGCACCATGCCTTACTTCTCGAGAGTCGGTTGCTTTTGTAATGGTCTGTACAAAAACCGAATGTTAGTGGAAAACGAGTTCTGCCACAAAAAAGGAGACATGTATAGAGTAACAGGCAAAGGGCCACCCCGTTGTTTTTACTTCCATGTTCCGTAAGGAAATGGAAATATGGTGGTCGCGAAAAAAACGTGTTCGAGACGAGGGCTGATTCTGATTGTACTAACTTCAATTTCCCATCATTTGCGATTTGACGATGAGCTGAGAAGCTTGAAAGCGCTAATCGGAATAATTTTTCTATAGTGGTGTGCAACAGTAATAATTCTGTTTGTGATTATAACCAGTAACACAACTTTCTTAATTAACCTCAAAATGTAAAGAAAAGTCATTTTCAGAGAAGTGTCTGTGTGTAGAATGTTTTCTATGGCAAACGATAACTGCCGCAAATTCACACAGAATCATGTAATATTTTGCACATGTGCTCGAGTTGCAGAGGCCTCAAGGCCTATTGATTTTGGTGAAGATCGGTTAAGGGGAAGGGGTAGTTTACCTGCAACGTTTTACGTTTTAACAAGAGTAAAGTGCTTAATTTTGTTGAATAACGTATCCTGAAAAGAAGGTCATAATAATCAACTGTACAAAGGTAGATGAAATATCTATAAGTGAAAAGGGTAGTTGAAGAGGGAGGGGGTAATTTTTTGTATTTTGTTATAAATTTATTCGACCGAAAACTTAAAAAATCGGTATGGAGAACCATACATGATTTCCATGTTGTAAGATTTATGTTTAAAATAATTTACTTGAATTCGGTTCGGTAATTTCTAAAACAATATCACCCACCCTCAAACTAATTTACCTATTTATAGATATTTTTGTTATTATGGGGTAGTCGTTTAATATAATGTTATTTTCAGTCACTTTATCCATAAAAATTTTACTTTATTCTTATAAAGAAACCGACTACGCAGATGAACATCCCTCCTCCGAAGCGCTCCGAAGTCACTCGTAGACCCTGAGCATCTTGCAGAGGGTTCATTCCCTAAAGACGAAAAGTCAGTCTATGAACCGTTCCTCTCTAAACACGTGCAGTTACACTGCCCAGCGATCCACAGGAAGCAAATCGCTATCCACGCTGGACACTTTTTCGGCTTGCACTCGTGTTGGTGTGGGTTTCGGCACTTTCCATTTAAAAAGCGTGCAAATGTAAGAAAATAAACATGAGTGAGGTAAGAAATAACGCGAATTTTGTGTGTGTGTGTGTGTGTGTGTGTGTGTGTGTGTGTGTGTGTGTGTGTGTGTGTGTGTGTGTGTGTGTGTGTGTGTTGCCTGCTTTTTTATTGCGGTAATCATAATAATAAAATGGAAACGTAAACATTACATAATTGAGATATGCTTGCCTGCCACGAACGATATATTTTTTCTCATACATGATTTAAATTAAAATGAAAAAATATAGAATTTTGTTAAAGTTAAATGAAATGTTTCCATAGAAACTACTTCTTTGTTGTCAGTAACGTAGTACACATATAAAACTTATAAAAATTTACCTCCTCCATCAACTACCATTTTAATTTATAAACAAAATTACCCCTCCCCCTTCAACTACCCTTTTCATTCATAGACATTTCATCTACCTTTCTACAGTGGATTATTATGACCTTCTTTTCAGGATACTTTATTTATCAAAATTAAGCACTTTACTC
Organism: Magicicada septendecula; assembly: GCA_034769895.1. Taxonomy (NCBI): domain Eukaryota; kingdom Metazoa; phylum Arthropoda; class Insecta; order Hemiptera; family Cicadidae; genus Magicicada; species Magicicada septendecula. The sequence goes on along the minus strand of CM068372.1, from coordinate 467,341,013 downwards.
TTGTTAAAACGTAAAATGTTGCAGGTAAACTACCCCTTTCCCTTAAACTATCTTCACCAAAAACAATTGGCTACAATGCATGGCTGTATGCAAACAATTATTTGATTATGTTTGATTTTGCGGCTATTATCGTTTCCCATAGAAAAAATTCTAAACACAGACACACAGACACTTTTCGAAAAATTACTTTTTTCATGTTTTGATGGTAGTACAATCAGAATCTGCCGTTATCTCGAACACGATTTTTTTCGGCATGACCATACTTCCATTTCCTTATGGAACATGGAAGTAAAATTCAATAAAATATTAGCAATTGATATCGTTCCATGCTATGTCACCACGGATTCGTAAACAAAATAATTTTCCTTTTCAGAAATTCACAGATTACAACGGTGGGCGATATTCGATTTCTTTCGCGTTGTTTAAATAAAACATAATTTAATAAAGTTAATTCTATATTTTTAAAATGTTAACAACTAAGTAAAATTCGTATTTTGATTATCTTTCTCAGCGTTTTTACCAAATCATGCTGATATATTTGGTTCCGTTCTGAGTATAGACCTACATACTAAAAATAATTTTATTTTTAATTAGAAGATGGAAGTCATGTATAGTTCTCCATATACTGATTTTTTATGTGGTTTTCACAAAAAAGGGTAAAGTATTGTTTTAAAGTCACAGTGGAGCCCATGTGTGCATTTTGGTTTGCATGTTGACCTGACAGTGTCAATTTTTGGCGTCACAGGCACACATCAGGGCTGTATTATTCCTAGAAACATATTACGTAAACAATAATTATGACAATTAAAAACGATTGCAATCGTCATTAAGCTATTTTATAACAGACACAAATAAATTTTCACTAATTCTATTATGTAACAAAAATTATATGCGATATTCACTACAT
>CM068372.1:467325106-467335106 GCA_034769895.1 Magicicada septendecula | reverse complement strand
GAATGCCGAAGTAGAGAGCAGGAATGAAATAATCTTAAATAAATTTGGGGTAGTTATTTTCGGTATTTTTTAAAATATGTTGCCATTTTTGGCCTGTGGTTCTGTCGGTAAACTCACTACAATCTTTTACTTTTGCAAATATTTCGTTTAATATTGTTATTTCAGAGTAAAGTTCGTCCATTTTGATACTCACCTTTTCTTGTAAATTTAGAACTTCTAATATTGTCTCACAGTCATCAAATGAAACCTCGCGTTTTAAATTTAATTTTTGGATTTTGCATAACCAATTGCTTTCATTAAAATCAAACCATTTATTAAGATATTCCAGACATTTATCAACGAATACTAGAAAATTCTTTTTAATTTTATCACTTTCTGTGGGGGATTTGGCTTCTAAGGATTGCAACATTTTTCTGGTTTCATAACCAAAGAAACAGTCTTTTTTACGTTGTTCTAGCGCCGATTTTAAAGTTGATATAATATTATACACATCTAAGACTGTGATGTCATTACCTTCAAGTTGTTTAACAGCTTTATGAAAGTTATGTAAAAAATGGCTCGCGAAATTCAAAAAGATTTGAATTTTACTGTCTCCGTCAGTTTCATTCATCATCAAACTATTTTGAATAAATGTAGGACACTCCTCCCCTAAACTAATAAAATAATCACTCAAAGGCTTCCAATTCAAAAGTATGTTGTCCACGCAATGAAAGCCACCTGGTACCAACATGTCGTTTCAGCTCATGCCATTCACCTTCAACAGCAGCAACAAATTTTTTAAGCTCTTCTCTTCGGACTGCAGATACAGAGAAATGGCTGTAAATTTTTAAAATTATATTTTCAACATCAATTCTAAAAAAATTCATTGAATGCTTGACTGTGTTGTGAACTATGTGTGCGTGACAATTGCCCTTCACCAAATTAGGAACTACATGTTCTATATTTTTATAAAGAGAGTGGTGAATACCAAAGTTCGCATTGGTATTGTCTGCGCTCAGACCAGACACTCTATCAAAGGAAAAGTTGTGCTGGGATAGTGATTTGTTTATTGCGTCAAACATCCCATTTGCTGACTCATCACAATTTTCGTAAAAGTCTAGTAACTTGTTTTGTATCCCATTCTCAATATCAAAATATTGAACAACTAAAGGAAAAAGTTTTATATTTTTTCTATTACTTGCATCAGTTTGCAAACAAAAACATAAATCAGGGGCATTTAAATCATTCAGTAAAGTTTGTAAGGCATAAGGTCCTAAAACCTCATTAACCAGTGCTTCCATTTTAGTGCGTCCTAATTATGTGTTCAAAGCGGTTTTAGAATCGACATATATGATTTTGTTAAGTTTCACAGTGCAGTCCATGCTGTTATAGGAAAGATTGTGCTTCACAGTATGGTAGGTTAAAGCAAGTTCACTGGCTGTTATCTTGTCATCGTCATCACAAGTATTTGCAAAGGGAGCAGAAACAGAGAAAGAGCCCGATGAACCAAAAAAGCGATCTAACGTAGAAGTTTTCTTGCAAAGCTCAGCTTTAAGTTTATGTTGCTTTGTCTCACCATGTTCTTTAATCTGCAATGAGTTATAAAACACCACACATTATTCAAATACTCATGCAAATCAGTCGACAATTTTATTGAATAAAAACAAACCAAAACAACAGACAAAAGAGGATGCAAATACCTAAAAGAACTCACCTGGCCAATGCCACTTTTTCCGATAGAAAATGTTATGTTACAAGGTGCACATTTTACATTATAGACATTTTGGGGATCTTTAGTAATCCAATCATACACTCTTTCCCACTCAGGTTTATATTTTTTGAGTGTTTTTTGTATTTTCCGCTTTTTAGTGGGTGTTAGTGGCGCACTTGAACTTGACGCACTTTCGTTATCGCTACCACTTTTCATAACTAATTTAATTAGGACTTCAACTTCTCAAAAGGAAGAACAACCTCCGAGTGAAAATAATTAACAAAATCCCAAAACAAAAACGAAGCAAAGACAGTTGCAAAAGCAAACATTTTTTGACGTTGTCAATTTTGACATTGACATAAGTTCGGAACGCAGCAAGCCAGCAAGACAGAGGCGCGTTCGGAATTCGGACACACGCACATCGCATCAGTCGAACGGCAATCATAAGGTGCGTTCACAAAGTGAGGGATTTGTTTGTTATTAGTTTCAGTGTTGCAAACAAAAGATTGATCCATCCAACTGAAATATAGTATTTTTGCGTACTATATATTTCTTCAACAGTATATAGTACGCAGACCCGAAATACAGTACAATACTATATATTATAGTACGGTTGACAACCCTAGTTCATACACCGCGGCAAGAGCGTGTACGGTTTTTAGTAATTGCTCTGCGCGTTTCAATTACGATGATTTATCTTGAAAACACTGTTATTAGTTATTCTTTTATTCATAATTCTATAATTTAAAATACATTTAAATGGAGAATGTAATGGGGGTTATGCAACCGTGCAACCTCAGCACGGGCCGCCACTGGCCCAGACTGAATGTGGGGAAACCTGCTCACATCGACTTCACCGACAGGAAACAGAAAAGCAATGCAACAGCACTTTACCAATTTCAATGAGAAGCAAATAATTCCATACATGTTTACAGTGGTACCCAAGTCACTTGTACGAATAGACAAAGTAATCTTTTTCAGTCCGCCTTGTGACGTCTTTTTTATATTCATGACGCGTTACAAAGCATGCGCTTCATCATCAGATCTTAAAATACCCCTCGTAGGAGGTCATCATCGGTTAAAATCCAAAATCATTTGCGCTGTGTGCGCGTCACCTAGATGCGCACCTATTCACGTTTGGCAGTTATTCGTCTCTATCTGATAAAGCAGGTTGAAGGCGGTATCGTATAGGTGCACACCTGCTGACGTGTATACAATACAAGTGATATTGGATTTTTAACCAATGACGACCTCTTCTACGAGGGATATTTTAAGATCTGCTGATGAACTATAGGCTATGGTGTGAAACGCGTCATCAATATTATTGGTTCCTTCAGTCTTTCGACTGGTTGTACCCTCCCCGCAAATACCCGTGGTGCGGGTGTTACGCCATCAATAAAAAAAAATATATATATATATATAATTCTATAATTATTCTGCAATTCTATATACAAATAACAAAGCATTTTAGCCTGATTACAGATGCTACGCTTAGGTGGAAAAACTTGTCAATAAGAAACATGCAGAGCATGGAATAAAATTAACGAAAATGTGGTGGCCACTTGGAAGACACTCCGAGCTGTCACTGCATAATATAAACTGTATTGTACAAACTAGATTTGTAGCCGGTGTGGGTTTATGGTAAGCGACTTTGGGTGCTGGACAAAGAAATGTGGTGGCCACTTGGAAGACACTCCGAGCTGTCACTGCATAATATAAACTGTATTGTACAAACTAGCTTTGTAGCCGGTGTGGGTTTATGGTAAGCGACTTTGGGTGCTGGACAAAGAAATGTGGTGGCCACTTGGAAGACACTCCGAGCTGTCACTGCATAATATAAACTGTATTGTACAAACTAGCTTTGTAGCCGGTGTGGGTTTATGGTAAGCGACTTTGGGTGCTGGACAAAGAAATGTGGTGGCCACTTGGAAGACACTCCGAGCTGTCACTGCATACTATAAACTGTATTGTACAAACTAGCTTTGTAGCCGGTATGGGTTTATGGTAAGCGACTTTGGGTACTGGACAAAGAAATGTGGTGGCCACTTGGAAGACACTCCGAGCTGTCACTGCATAATATAAACTGTATTGTACAAACTAGCTTTGTAGCCGGTGTGGGTTCATGGTAAGCGACTTTGGGTGCTGGACAAAGAAATCCAACGGCTATAGTAACTCAAACGTTTTGAAAAAGTATTGCAGATAACTCACGCTTCGCGGTATTGTTGATAGGCCTACACCGTGGTATGTTTGAAATGTTTTGATAACATCGACCGAAAATGGCTATGGTTACTGACGAGACCAAATTGTTTGCAGCTAAATATGAACAAAGACTTTACAATGATAAGAACAGTGAAGTATAGCAAATCCTTGGTAATGCTAGACTTGTTCGCCAGTTGCAGAGAGAAACCGTTTGGACTGGTGAAGGCAAGTGAAGTGCTTAAAGAAATATCTACACACGGACGAGGTGTAAACTACAGTGAGGAGCGCGCCAATGGGAGAACATTCTACACACTGCTAACGTAGTTGTTAGAGTAAAATTGCTTGATAGTTTGTAACTAGTTACAATTTAAATAAATGAGCAAAAACGGACACTTAAATTAACAGGTGCCACATCTAGGGTATAATGTTACTTAGTTCGAGAATGGCATCAACAATGAACTCCATTCTTGAAAACGGTAAAAGGCTGTAACTGAAATAGAGAATTGGAGGAAGATATAAGGATCGAGTTGAAGAAATACAGTATGAATCATAAGATCCGACATAACTAATAGAAATGCAAACAACATTCGAAAATAATGTTGAATAATGTTATACCAAAGTAATTAGTAGAAAGTAGACACTTAAGGATAGTAACAGATTGTAGACCCCAGAGACATAGGTTGGCCCGAAAGAAGATTATAGGACTGAAGACGGAGTAGGCTGCAAGCCTACTCGTTGAGTTGAAGATGTTAATGATGACAATGATGTTAATGATGACAATGATGATGATGATGATGATGATGATGATGATGATGATGATGATGATGATGATGATGGTTGTGGTGGCGCCGATGATGATGATGATGATGATGATGATAATGGTGATGATTATTACTACTGACTATTTATGAGGGCCTGGAGGTAGACAGATAGATAATATAGATAAATAGATAGAGAAAGAAAGATAGAGAGTGAGAGAGAGAGAAAGAGAGAGAAGAGGGAAGGAGACAGAGAGAATGGACAAGTGGATCGGTCAAAAGATGTGGCGGCATTGAACCTTGTAGGTCATGTAATCCATCCCGTCGTGTTTATTGTTAATAGTCGATAATCGATGACAGCAATCGGCAATTAAAATCAACAATAATTATTAAACTGCAAAGTGTTGCAAAACAATGAATGACTCAGTGATAGAATCGTTATTTATGCGTAGTAAGAATGGCGCAACCGTGTCTTCTTCTTTTCTTATTTTATTTTGTTTATATGTTATCAGGGTTTTATGCGAGTTCATCAGACTAAACGGAGAGTTTGTAAAAATAAGTACTGCAGTTTTTTTTTTTTTTTTGTAACAAACAAAACAAAGTTGAAAAAAATGTGTACGAGGAAAACAAAAATATAAACGTGAGAGGGGCAGAAGAGAAGTTATTGTTCGCGTCATGGTACCCCGCGGGCCGCGATGTCGTTTCTAGGTCAGTCACTGGCTCTCAGTACAATGCAGAATGAATCAAATGTAATTGGTTTCTAGTACCCACCTACACGTATAGCACCGGCCCACTGCCACCTTGATTTCGTTATTTACTACTACTACTACTACTACTATTATTATTATTATTAATATTATTATTGTTGTTGTTGTTGTTGTTTTGTAATGTCAACCTTGATGTATACTTATGAGGCATGGACTACGTCACCGCGTGATGATAAACTGAGAGCCGTCGAGAAGATGGGCTCCGAGAAAGATCTACGGACGCGTGTTAAACAGGAATTTGGACAGTGCAGACACTGTAAAATATATCGAACACTGAGAATAGTGTGGCTTTGGGGGATTGGCAAAGTACTAAAGAGAATTGGGAGGGGTGAAAAATTATGCAGTGAATACGCAAGGGGCCACAGAGCGATGATGTGCTGTGGTACGTTAGAAGAATGCGACTGAATAGTCTAGAGTTGAGAGTCCGAGGCCTTGTACAGGTCCTAGGAGAGCAGAACAAGATACAGACTGTGACGATTTAAAACAAATTTTAAATAGCGCAAAACAAAAATTTTTTTTGTTCAAAATAACCCATGTTAAAATAATCCACCCTCCCCTTTGTAGCAAATAACTGGTACAAACATGTGAAAAATTAGTACTGACACGCAAATTATCCAGTTGTTACGCTAAAATAATCATTGTAATTATCTCTAAAAGACGTGATAATCACAAATAAAATACAGACGAAAATAAAGAAGCTGCAGTATAATTAATAGTAGCTAATTAAAGGTAATATAATAATAATCAGAAAGAACTACTTTTCTCTCGATGTGTAAAGTACGCTAAATCACTACTCACGGCCCCTAAACCTACCCCATTCGTCTCTGAATCTGCTTAGCCATGTGTTGCGAGAAGAAATAAGTGTTATATTACCAAACTATGTAGAACTAAATAGGTGCTTTTGTAAAAAGAGAAATAGGTAGAGGAGAGCGTAAATATGTAGTGAAAGGAAGTAAAAATATAAGTATATAAACAGTGTAGCCATGACATCTCTTTAAGAAAGTGTATAACAATTACAGTATGTACAATACTCAATCATAATGTAACTGTAGTGCAGTCAAACATAAATGTGAATAGTGAAAATGACCTTCTGAAATAAATCAACAACAACTCACTACGAGCACCATGTATCCAGAGACCGAGCATCATGAATAAACAACACACTTAGAGTCAACAGATTTAATGGAGGACCACTACAACTGCAACTAAGATCATCCAGAAAACTCCGCCGTAGAGGATCTAGAAGAGGACCAGCTATGGATATACCCAATACCCAGGTGACACGGAAGGATAACTTCTGTGGTTGTACTTCTTTTAAAAACCCCGAGTAAAGAGAGTAAATATATCGTAAAGACTTATATCAATCCTGTAAATTGTAATGTAGTAATAGGGATAGTTAATATTCCTAAATAATAGTAGCCTGAAACTGCAAACAGGTATAACTAAGTAAAAAGTAAATGAACCTATTCTTCAAATGGTTTACATAATGTTCTAAATAATCTGTAATACCATAAAAATTAAAGCCCGGATCCGTGGTATTTTATTAAATATGCAGCTGTATGATTTTGAGCTCATCAGAAGAATGTTTTAAGCAGAATGAAAGCGTTTAGTTCAGAATTTAATCACTAAGTAAGAATCATAAATGTTGTAGCTAACATCTTAGTAACATCCTAATATATCAGAAAACTTGCATTGAAATTTGTAATAAAGAGATATCTTTGCTAAACCCAAGAGAGTGAGTAAATTTACGAAACGTTAATCTAACTCCTAAACTTTACAGGTTCCTCATTTGTGTGTAAGTAATCAGTACATACAATGGCAGCCGGTTTAATTGACAAGGGCCCATTAAACTGGTTCCCAGTGTTATAATGTCGTAAAGACGAGACGTTATAAGACTATTGATGTTCGTCATGAGTTGTCTTCTTCTTCTTCTTCTTCTTCTTCTTCTTCTTCTTCTTCTTCTTCTTCTTCTTCTTCTTCTTCTTCTTCTTCTTCTCATTAATATTATGGTTATTACTAATATTATCATCATCTTCATTATCATATTCATCTAGACAATATCCACGACTGTGTAAAGTAGCTACTGTTACATCTACTCTGCAGGAAGGTCCCGATAGGGCCTACAATGTCTTATTTTACGCCAATTTCAGTCGGTAGTGTTATTTTCAAGCTCTTTGAAAAGATCATGTATAAGTATCTATATAGAGGAGTGTACCCGTCTTCTCGCCACCACCAATGGGCGATCTACAATAACCAACCTGACATCCTTTCCGCCTGTTTGCCGGTCCGGCAGTCGAGAGTTGTTGGCAGGGGGTGGGTGTCGTCTATTTGGAATTTCTGAAGTCGTCTGATAAAGTGCCACACAATATTTTTTCTGAACAACTTAATGCGTCTCCAACTAATTCAGTGGATCGGATCGTGCCTTCACCAGCGGAGTTTTCGAATAAGATTTGGTGGAAATACGTCTAATATTTCTATAGTCAGAATGATCACAGTTGCACACCACTATGTAAAAATTATCCCAATTAGCGCTTTCAAGCTTCACAGCCCATCGTCAGATTGGAATAGACACAAAATAAGTGGAAACAACCCCTTCACCCCTCTCCCCCACCATGCTCACACACAACAAGCTATAATATAAATGACCCTTCCCCACCCCCTAAACCCTGTCCCACCATCTGTGGAGTTACATATTTTTTCTAGCAAATTCCTTGTGTTTCAGTGTTCCTTGTGTAACACTGAAACACAAGGAATTTGCTAGAAAAAATATGTAACTCCACAGATGGTGGGACAGGGTTTAGGGGGTGGGGAAGGGTCATTTATATTATAGCTTGTTGTGTGTGAGCATGGTGGGGGAGAGGGGTGAAGGGGTTGTTTCCACTTATTTTGTGTCTATTCCAATCTGACGATGGGCTGTGAAGCTTGAAAGCGCTAATTGGGATAATTTTTACATAGTGGTGTGCAACTGTGATCATTCTGATTGTGATTTCAACCACTAACACAAATTTCTTCATTAAATTTCTATAGTCATTTCGGGACTCCCGCAGGGCTCCAATTTAGGACCTCTTTCCTTTCATGTTTATTAATCACACAGCGTCTGTCCTAAATGGTGATATCCACATTTTGCAGCTGATATTAAGCTCTTAAAGTACCCGGGGCGTACCAAAACTAGCAGCTGCTGCCTTGTAGTTGGATATTGGTTTATCAAAGGCTAAAGGAAGTAAACCTTGATTAAAAATTTCCTGGTCCTCCAGGTTGGGGGTTAATGCAACGGGCCAACTCCCCATTCATTGGAAAAAAGAAAATGTTAAAAAACCAAATAGATTGTAGCCGGATGGCTTCAATAAGATGAGAATTCAATCACTTCTGTAATCTTTGGTTCCGGAAAGTGTGTAAACATTGTACAGCCGGAATAATAATAATATTAAGCTCTCAATTAACCTCATACTATGAACCGTTCTATCATACTTGTCCCCTGATCCTCTATTGGGTGCCCTTCTGTGACAGTAGGCTGATCGTTACATTCACTGACGGCGTCACTTTCACAATCTATCTAGCAACGAGTTTGTATTTCAATTTACGGATTTGCTACAACAGTTTTGTGATATTCGGTGATTTTGCCCTATAATAATATCAAGCTCTCAATTAACCTCATACTATGAACCGTTCTATCATACTTGTCCCCTGATCCTCTATTGGGTGCCCTTCTGTGACAGTAGGCTGATCGGTACATTCATTGACGGCGTCACTTTCACAATCTATCTAGCAACGAGTTTGTATTTCAATTTACGGATTTGCTACAACAGTTTTGTGATATTCGGTGATTTTGCCCTATAATAATATTAAGCTCTCAATTAACCTCATACTATGAACCGTTCTATCATACTTGTACCCTGATCCTCTATTGGGTGCCCTTCTGTGACAGTAGGCTGATCGGTACATTCATTGACGGCGTCACTTTCACAATCTATCTAGCAACGAGTTTGTATTTCAATTTACGGATTTGCTACAACAGTTTTGTGATATTCGGTGATTTTGCCCTATAATAATATTAAGCTCTCAATTAACCTCATACTATGAACCGTTCTATCATACTTGTACCCTGATCCTCTATTGGGTGCCCTTCTGTGACAGTAGGCTGATCGGTACATTCATTGACGGCGTCACTTTCACAATCTATCTAGCAACGAGTTTGTATTTCAATTTACGGATTTGCTACAACAGTTTTGTGATATTCGGTGATTTTGCCCTATAATAATATTAAGCTCTCAATTAACCTCATACTATGAACCGTTCTATCATACTTGTACCCTGATCCTCTATTGGGTGCCCTTCTGTGACAGTAGGCTGATCGGTACATTCATTGACGGCGTCACTTTCACAATCTATCTAGCAACGAGTTTGTATTTCAATTTACGGATTTGCTACAACAGTTTTGTGATATTCGGTGATTTTGCCCTATAATAATATTAAGCTCTCAATTAACCTCATACTATGAACCGTTCTATCACACTTGTACCCTGATCCTCTATTGGGTGCCCTTCTGTGACAGTAGGCTGATCGGTACATTCATTGACGGCGTCACT